>NJDD01001780.1:49529-63482 GCA_002245505.1 Calephelis nemesis | reverse complement strand
CTCCACCGTCGCCTGTCCAGGGACAGGTGGGGCTAGGTCCTCCTTCCACCAACTTCAAAGGTCCCTACTCTAACATACTACAACCCGTACGATTTAGCTGTGCACCTCCCGCTGTGACGTCATTTGTCATTTTCATTAATTTATCATTTTTTTATGATAACAGTAACAAGGATGCTATCGCTACCGAGCGCTTACGGCGAATGAGGGGCGCCGCGCAGGACAGCGGGAGAGGGGGCGCATTCCGGCACAGTGCACAGTTGATTCGTACGAGTTGTAATATTATAAATGCGACAGTCTATCAGTCTGACTTTGAATCAATCTTGATGACCTTTAATACACACACATAGCTATAGACCTCAGTTCTAACAATAACGTTGCCCGGGATTGGATATGTTCACGGTTGGTGAAAGGCTTTCTACCTATCATTTTGTTGTTTGTGAGGTCTACTGTCTTTGGCTAGTCGTGGGTGCCCTGGTTGTGTCTCTGCCTACCAATCGGAGATACGAACGAAAAGATATTTTAAAAATAACCTGTTTTCCTAGGTCTTAATTTATTTGTGTACTAGTAATTAGCTGCTAACAAACCTCAAAGATCTTTTTATGTAATAAATCTCAGGCTTCATTCGCAACATCGCACTACGTAAAGGTATGTACATAAGAGCGTACTTAATCCTGGAGAGGTTATGCGATAATTGGGTACTGCAATCGAACACTCTTACCACCTCTTTGGCATTATGTCCTAAGTTCGTTATTGGACCTGGAACATTGTTTAAGATTAATTACAAAGTTTTCTCTTTGCAGACCGAATAGTAACGTGAGGGTCTTAAAGTTTCATAGTTCATGAAACTAAAGCAGTAGTCTTAAAGTTAATAAAAATAAAGCAGTGGTCTTAAAGTTCATGAAACTAAAGCAGTGGTCTTAAAGTTCATGAAAATAAAGCAGTGGTCTTAAAGTTCATGAAACTAAAGCAGGGGTCTTAAAGTTCATGAAAATAAAGCAGTGGTCTTAAAGTTCATGAAAATAAAGCAGTGGTCTTAAAGTTCATGAAAATAAAGCAGGGGTCTTAAAGTTCATGAAAATAAAGCAGTGGTCTTAAAGTTCATGAAAATAAAGCAGTGGTCTTCAAGTTCATGAAAATAAAGCAGTGGTCTTACAGTTGAAACTAAACTTATTTTGACGATTGGGTTTCCACGATATAACATAATATTTAGAAATGGCGGATTTAGCTTCATAGTTTTCTCTGTATTGGTCTGGGTTCCTTGTTTATAATAGTCCATCTACCTCTCTGCCCAGTAGCTCGTAATATGAGAGCATAGATTAAACAAGTCCACTGAAGCCCAAGTCCCGACTGGGGCAAACACTTGTGTGATGAACATTTAAATGTCTGCATTTCCGGGTTTACGTGTTAATTTAATTTATTCTTGTATCTACTTAAATATTTATATGTATTAGAATAGTTGATTAACACCCATGACACAAGCATATAATTTGCTTATGGGTTTGATTCAAGTTGTGTATTTTGATATTATAACAGAGAATTTTATCTTCTTCTTTTCGTTGTCACAGGCGACAAGGAACGTCACATTGATATTAATTATTGCCATCTAAGATACATTTCTCCAGTTCCTGTGAAAAGAATCTCTGCAGCTTATGGTTATTAACAAATATAACCTTACCAGCAATAACATATGTCAGGACTATAACCTTCAATACTCCACGTCCAGCCTTTCCACAACACATGGGTAATAACAGTACTGCTATGCATCGCGCTTGGATTGCGGATGCTATTAATAATCCTAGTAGAAAAATATAAATTATTTATTTTAAAAAGGCTCAGCATATTAATTTGCATAGATCTGCATTTCTCTTAAGATTTTTTAGTTATAGCTAAGGATCGCCTCTATGGTCGGCGTCGGTATAGCGGTTCAGTTAATGGACTTGACTGTGTGAGGTCCCGGGTTCGAATCCCGGGTCGGGCAACAAAAAGAAAATTGGGTTTTTCCAATTTTCTAATTAAAAAAATGTTGCTTGGGATGGGATATGTGCCCGGTTGGCGATAGGCTTGCCACCTATCACATTGTGGGACTTGGTATCTTCGGCTAGTCGTGGGTGCCCTGGTTGTGCCTCTGCCTACCTCTTCGGGGACATGGGCGTGAAGATACAATACAAAGCTAAGGAGTTAGTTTTCTCAATAATTTCACGTAGGTACTATCGCGTTGGCATGTAGACGAACTAAATGGGCATGTGGAACAATGAGTTATGGGTCGTGTGTGTGTGTGTGTGTGTGTATGTATGTATGAATTATGGAGCGAACATATAAGTTTGTGTAAAATAATTCTATTTCTCAAAATTAGCTAACTTTATAGTTAACTAGCTGTTCCGGCGCACTTCGTGGAATGACAAATTTTTTTTTAAAAAAAATGTTGCTTTTCCTAGCTTCCTCGCAGTTGAACGCGACAAAAAGTATCATTTGTCCGTCTCCTGGCTCTATCTACCACCTCCACAATTTTCAGCATAATCAGTTAAGCAGTTCTTAAGTTATATACGTATAGTGTAACTAACACGACTGTACGGTACATATACAAGACTAGCCAACCCGGCGAACTTTGTGTCGCGTGACATTAAGTTTAATTTAGTAGCTTTTCGGTTTGTATGGATTAAACTTTAAAGCATTATTTTCATTTTTCCCGTTTCTTCTTTTCATAAGATCTTTCTCCTGACAAAACTAACATTTGTTCATCCGTTCATTCGTGATGCGATGATCACGCGAAAAGGGAATTCATTTTTAAATATATCGATGTAAAGATGTAATGAAGGAATGTACCAATTGCTTTTAGTTTCAATCACAATTAACTTGATTTTTTTTCTAAGCTCTACTTTGTAACCGGAAAACCGGACATTTGTTAAATCCAAACATGTAATTAATCCTGGCAAAATTCACACTTGAGATACTTACTGATAGTCACGAAATTTCCTGAATAGTCCGAGAATCCATTAAAATAAAAAAAAATCAGTCGTTTTTAAGCTGTCATCAGCGTTGAGTCAAAATGTATCAAAATAAAAGAAGAATCCCCGTGTTGGTCAGAGCTACTTTGCAGAATAGATTATCTGCTTTCCTGCCAGGACTTCACTAACACCGTGACATCTGACTAGGTGGTAGCTTCGCAGCGACTCACGAGCATTGGCTTACCGTCACTAACACCGTGACATCTGACTAGGTGGTAGCTTCGCAGCGACTCACCCGGATTGTTACCACCGCCTTACCTATTCCTGCCGCCATAAAGTGTTCCGATTTCGAGGGTAAGGTAGCCGGTAAACTTACTTTTGCTCGAGGTCTAACATCCCGGCCTCAGTTTGGCAACGCACTATTACCACCTTAGGTGACGCTAGGCAGAGTGAATTTCTTACCATCAAGAAATTCGTCTGTTTGTTTGCCTTCCAATGTCATAAACAAAAGAATTAAGTAATCCAATACCTTAAAAGAGTCACAAGCAATGAAAAGTAAAATCTGCTAAAGGGGCATCAATCATAATCCGTAACTATTCCTAGTTTAGCTGAAAGTAACGAAACCTTGCTCCATGTTATACAAAAAGTCGAGTTATGCCCGGTTCCTATATTCAAGAAACGAGTCGTTTTGTTTACAAAATGGTAGTTTTTTGTACAAATAGTAAAATATCTAACTACGGTCGTTTGCTATTGACTGTTAACTCGAAAACTTTTGTGTTAGTATGAGCAGAGATTAGTAAATATATTGTCTTTGGTATGACCAACGCATCGTCACTTTTAGGCAAACTATCTACCAATGGTTATAACTACGGAATACGGTTCGTTGATTGTAGAAACTGAGTTTTAGCAATTCGCAACAATCGACCTTAATTTTTTAATATACATTAGATTTTTTTATGATAATGGACAGGAACACGGCAACGGCAAGCATTGGACGTTATGGTGGCAGGAATAGGTAAGTCGGCGGTACCAATCCGGACGAGTCGCTGCGAAACTCTACCACGGCGATTACACGATGTTAGTGACGGTAAGCCTATGCTAGCCTTTTACGAGCTGCCTGGCAGTAAGGCAGATGGTCTATTCTGCAAAGAAACCCGGACCAAAACGACTAATTTCTTAAATAGGAACCGACATAAGCCTTTCTGACAAGCAAGGGTAGGTAGGGCGCAATGTTGAGACTATCTAAACTAGCAATATCAGTAATAAGACACACACTAAAAACGGTGCAACCAAACAGGACTGGTCGACTCTAATTGGTATTGGACATTTTAACATTTTAATATGAGAGCGCTCTGTGTTTTTCAATAAATGATGAAAACTGCGTCGCTGTATACAACTTACCTAAAGTTAAACTTAAAAATAAACTTAATACAAATAATGTATCCTTAAACAAGGGTATTTCTTGAAGAAAAAACTTATAATACAGCTGCCCACATACGAAACCGACGAGGAATCCTAAACCCCATTTCACAGGTTTCATTTGATCATATTAAAAAACTTAAAACTGTAATAAACCATTTGATTATGGTTATATTGTTAGTGAATCAATCAATTTTTATTGTAAAATTTATTCATTCATATATGTATTTATATGACAGATAATTATTGACTATTGTGAAGTTATTGACATTACCGGTAATTCATTGTCAAATCTATTTTTTGTATATATTTCCCACAGATGATTACTACCTACTGCTTCTATTTAATTTTTTATTTACTCATAAAGAAAGTTTGGCTGTATTTACCATTGACAAAATTTTACGAAAGCATGGACATACAGTTTTACGATTACCACCATATCATCCTGATTTTTACCCCATCGAGAATATTTGGTCCCTAATAAATAGGCACGAAGCGAAAAAAATGTTGCCATGAATGTGACCTCGGTAAAAGAACTTATATTAGAAAAAGTTAACATGATAGGACCCGACGAATGGAAGAAAGTCTGTGATCATGCTATCAAGTGTGAGGATAAGTACTGGAAAGTTGACCCTGTGTATGATAACCATTGGGATAGATTCATTTTAAACATTGGTTCCAGCAGCAACAGTAATGATTCTGAGCAAGGAATATACTAAAGAGTATTTCTTTAGCAAGAGGTTCTGAGTCTGAAATGTCGGGCATAGAAGTCATATCAAATTCTGATTAATTGATAAATTTACATTAATCGATGAATTTTGTTTTATTAAAAGAACTGTTCTACTTACTGGTGTCAGACACCTATTTAATTAGTACAACCGATTATCTTAATTCGATTTTCTTCAGTCTGGAGTTTTCTTTTTGGTATCAGCTGATGGCAAGAAACACAGCATCCTTTAATTGGCTGACCCAATCTAAATTTAAGCGAAATGATTATGTAATAACAACTCTTTAAAGAGATTTTTAAAATACATTCGGATTTCCGAAGCTTGACGAATGTAGCCGAAGCGCATAACTTAAATAGTTATTGAATATACTGTTACTGTATACTGTTGATTCTATGGACCTAAAAGATTAAGCTAATAATAATAAATAATAACTAAAAAAATATTCTTAGATCCATGTGGTTCTTATTGTTTTGGGCAAAAAAATCATACTATAAAATTGAGTTAATCATTTATTACAATTATTAGTCTTACAAATTTCAATACATTTAATATAGAGAACATAAGACGTGAACGAGTAGCAGTTAACATTAGCATTTTAAATGCAAAAAGATCATATTCGGCCAACATGGAACTACCAATATATCAAAAGTTGCCTATTAAATAAGGCAAGGTGTCTCAAAAGAAAGCACACTCACTTTTATCATCTATATTTTTTCAAAATACCATCATTTTCTTATTAAGCACAAAAATTCTGATAAAATTTCTGCACATATATATAACACCACAAGGTTCAAAAAATACCAAATAGTCAAATAAAATACATTAATTTGGGACAGTAATAATTTATTTACTTAAAAAATAATATTAAGCCATTATTTTCATACGTCAGTTTAGATGTTTATAAAATTTCGTAGCTTAAAAGGCCACGTAAGAAATATTTACCTCAACTCTGCAAATGCAACTCATAAGATTAGAACTTGTGTCTATTTTTGTCAAATAGCTTGACCGTATATAATAAACAAAACTGTAATGTGGACATAAATTAAAAAATATCAATCCTTCAGCTTACCACGGTCTTTTAAAAATAAATCACATTTTGGGTATTTAAACAAAAATTAATTATTGTGAAGAATCAGTTATTATTTAAAACTATGGTCATATTATAAATATTGTTAAATAAAAATATTCGTCCACATTAACAAAAAACTAGACTACAGTTTTAGAAATGATTGTCGATAAGTCCGCCTTTTCTGGTGTTAAAGAAATAAGAAGATTGTTTCAAAAACAAGTTGCAAATGGTTGATTAACGGTTTTGTTTGCGATTTGGTGTTTGCTCTCAGAGTCCATTTAGTTATTATGTTGGATACTTTTATTGGGACGTTCGTCCTCAAGAATATCCCTGTGCGCGCAAAAGTCGCTATGTGTTTTAGTTTTTGGTAATCGACAATATTGTAGACGTTTTTAAATAAATGTTTTCAAGTAAAAAAACAGAAATGTAAAACATTTGATTATTGACTTGAAAAAGTTATGAAATGTAGGTGTGACATTTACACAATGTACAGTTCACGCAAAAATTTAAAAAACCTCGCGAGAAGTTCATTCTGTAGCCGAAACCGAATAACTTTTCAAGCCAGTTCAAGCTCAAAAAGTAAGAAAATCACGTCACATCCTACTATGTATCATTTATATAAAAAAGGTTGTGTGTTTGTCAAAATATTTATTTTAATAATATAAACAATATATTATAATACATTTATAACACAAAAGTTTTACGCATTTGTACTAAAGCACGGGTACGAACACAGGTACAAGCGAGAGCGCACTCGCTTCACGCATTATCCAAACCGATACCTTGAAAAGTGTCCTGCGCAACATGTCACCTACTTCGGAGGCACATCTAACGTTTGCGTGAACTATGTCCCTTATAAACACGCCAAGTGTCAAGTATAAAAATTTGAAATGAAACACATTTCCCCTTAATAAACAAATATCATAACAGGTTGAGCCTTGGAGTATTTTACTTCGTGTTTATTAATTAAACGGATAGCGTTTTTTGCACATACAAGAACGGTGTCAGACCCTATGTTTACTAAACAAGACCGTGGTATTCATGTGTCATGAAAAAAAGGGATTTGATTAAATCCTTGGTATTGTTGTGGGGTTTGATGCGATTGTATATTTTGTGTCGTTTTTTATAAATGTTAATTTCGTTGGCTTGTTCCCTCATTTGAAATTCTTAGATACGAAGCAGTCAGCCTTATGTGATTATGCAAGAGCGGTGGGAGGGTCGCCAATAGGATCATCTGTGACGTCAGTGACCATCGCCTCTTCTTCTTCTGGTATTTCTAGAATTTTTGGTCCGTAAAGCAGCAGGTACGCACAGTGCCAATCACCTGGAAGTAACATTATTAAATATAAAATCTATATATTAATACGCGATGCAAAAATTTTAGACCCCTTTTTACGAAAATTGCGCGCACGCAGGAGTATAAAATTTGGCACAATTTTATGTGTATGAGAAGTGCAGAACGCTAATATTTTTGAATAATAATGCTAATAAAATACATTAAATCAATAAATAAAACATTACCCACACTATAATGCATTTGACACACACAAACAAATATATTGATGATAACGATAAAAGACCACAGATGGCGTACTAAAAAGTTTGGAAACAAGGTTTTGGGAAATGAAGATGACGTTCTTATCAACAAGATATTAAAATTTATAATGGTCGAATTTCGACCAATGGGCGACCACTAGTATATATAAATACACCAGCGCGCCAGATGTATTTCGGACGTCCGAACGCTCAAGGTAGGTACATCTATGTATGTCCAAAATGTATCACCGTGTCCCGTAGGCACTTCTGCTGATATGCATGTATCGAATACGTAAGGCCTCCGGTACCCTACTGTCTTGTACCAGTCATCACCATATCCAAACTTGGTCTCAATGGAACTACCTCGAAATTAGGTACGCTGTTTCAAATGAAAAAAAAATATATTTTTTGTATGTATCACCGCTACTACACACGTATCGAAAACTTAAGACCTTCGGTACACCATTGTCTTGTACGTGCTTCTGCTTGTAAGCCTGCATCGAGTAGGTAATACGACCGGCACACATGTGTACGTACCTCCCCCGCTGAGCTTGAGCACGTCCTCCTCGGTGACGGGCGTGACGGTGTCGTCGTCGCACCTCAGCCAGGTGCCGGCGCGGGCCACCCACGCCACGTAGTGGCCGGAGGAGGAGGAGCGGCCGCGGTGGGTGAGCACGGCCTGCAGACGGTAGTACCCGCTGTTGTTGCTGCCCACGTCTGACACACACAACATATACCGTACATAACGGTCAACGGAATACCATACACAGATAATGGATACCAAAAAATGGCCAAGCCAAAATAAAATATAATTATTATGGCCTTTGCGGTCTGTCAGTCAGGCGTTAGAATTAACTTCATGAAGTACCGAATTCGATCCCTGGGCCAACATTTTTCATTTTTCTAATAAAAAACAACGATATCTGAAATTATATATGTTTTATGCGTTTTTGTTTTTAATATAGGAAGGCAAACAAGCAAACGGATTTCCTGATGGTAAGAAATTCACGCCGCCTAGGGACACCAAAGATGATAATAATGCATTGCCAACCTGAGGCCGGGATGTTCGGCCTCGTGCAAAAATAAGTTTACCAAACCAGAACACGCCATTAGTACTGACGTTATGGCAGCAGGAATAGGTAAGGCGGTGGTACCAATCCGGCCGAGTCGCTGCGAAACTCTACCACCTAGTAAGATGGTAAGATGGCATGGTGTTAGTGAAAAGAAGCCTATGCTCTCATCGTGCTGATGGTCTATTCTGCAAAGGATCATGGACCAATCATTTATTTAAACATGTCAGTGCAAATATGAAATATGACATCTATGTGGTTTTTGACATTTATAATCTATACGCGTACAGAGGCGGGCGGTTTATGTGTTGCTTGTTTAAATTTAAAATTCAAATGTAGAATGTTCTATTAGTGTCATAAATGGGTGCCTACTCTCGCGGAGACCACATGAGAAATCGGTAAAGCAAGTTACAAAGACATTCCATAAAAATCGACTTAGCGGTTTAGTTGCGCAATCATAACAGACATACTGACTTACGGCCAATATTAATAATCAATCCTAATCCAAAACCTGCTGTCCAAGATTGATATTTTGATCCATTTTTATGTTATCTCTTGCCACTAACATATTTGTGGACAGGGTAAATATGGCAATTAGGTATAGGATAGGCCGGCGGCTACGCAGCTATCTAGATTGCTTGAAATCCATCTTTAAAGATACATTATTAACACTGGCCGTTATATAATAACAATAACATGGATTATTGCTATGTAATTAGAGCAGTTTGCAATTATTTACTCACCATTTTCAAACCAATATGGCAACACTCGTTTCTTAACATTCTGCCTTTTACTATCTCCTTGGTTCTTATTCCCCGAGTTCAATGATGACTCAACTTTAGCATCTTCCAATTCCTGCAAAATGGACAACCCAAATAAAAATACCAAGAACGATATTTCGACATTATTGCCGTATAATTTAAGCGCAAGGAAACTGCTAAAATTGTTAATGTTAAGTAACATTAACATTAAAAACCGACCAATTTTAAACAATGAGATTTTTATGGTCTTGGAAAAATATTTTTTTACTTTTCTTTATTTAAAGGTACATACTCTAAAACTTAGATACTACATCTTGATCATTTTTATTTAACGAATTTTCTACTTTTTAATATCGGAGTAAACATACAAAAATATTATCTAAATGAAGATTAAAATTAATTAATATTTACCTTAAATAATTAATTATTTAAAATTTACCTTAAATTTGGCACGCATAGGCGCCAGTCTTTCCTGTAATTCTGGCGTACATAGTTCATAAACATCTAACTCAAGAGGAAACTTTACATCTTTTAAGATTTTCGCGTTTATCGATTCCTTTTCTTTGAAAAAAAATCTGACAAATTGTATATTTAAGTAAGCTGGTAGTCGACTAATTTTGCTCTGAAATAATAAATTAATTTATAATAGTTATATCATTCAACTGTTACATTTATCTTATATACATAGATTCACACTAATAATATTGTAAATACCAAAATGTGTCTGTCTGTTGCTTTCACAGTTTAATATGAAAGTTGTCATTTAAACATCATAGTAATATTACATACATACATAATAACAATAAATAAATAACAATACTATAAATACGAAAGGCTGTCTTGTCTTTATGTTGTTCTTTCACGGCTAAACCACTGAACCGATTGTGATGAAATTTCATTGGCATACAGGTGAAGATCCGAGTTCAAACAGAGACTACTTTTAAAAAAAATCAAAACACCTTAGGATCATTATGGGTGTGAAAGTTTGTATGAAATTCTATTCTACGCTGACGAATCTTTATTAGAAACTAGCTGCTCCGGCGAACTTCGTTTCACCCGTTCAGTATGGAAAATATTGAAGTAATATTTTTCCTATTTTCCCTGCAACTTTCCCGGTATTTCTTTTCATAAAAACCTTCTCCTGGTAATAACAAATACAATAAAAAAATAATTAGCCAAATCGGTCCCGTCGTTCGGAAGTTATGCGCTTACCAACACATCTTATAGATATACATAAATATCTTTACGGCAAATCCTTTGCGGGGTAGACAAATTTCGAATGCAAAACGCAACGACTCCTGCAGACCTGTCTAATCGCTTCCACATTCAATACTTTTCTTTTTTTTTTTTTTCTTATTATGACATCGGAAGGCAAACAAGCAGACGGATTTCCTGATGGTAAGAAATTCCCGCCGCCTAGAGACACCAAAGGTGGTAATGGTGCGTTGCCAACCACAAGCCGGGATGTTAGGCCTCGAGCAAAAGTAAGTTTACCGGCTACCTTACCCTCCGAACCGGAACACGTCATGACGTTATGGCGGCAGGAATAGGTAAGGCGGTGGTACCAATCCGGGTGAGTCGCTGCGAAACTCTACCACCTAGTCAGATGTCACGGTGTTAGTGACGGCAAGCCTATGCTCGCCTTTTACGAGCTGCTTGGCACAGGAAGGCAGATGGTCTATTCTACAAAGGAGCCCGGACCAACACGGGGGAAAGGACAAATAAGGCGGTATAAGAGTTTTTTTGAGATCACCTTTGGTAACATTATATCATCATCATTATCAGCCGGAGGACGTCCACTGCTGGACATAGGCCTTCCCCAAAGAGCGCCACAAGTCACGGTCACAAGCCGCTTGTAACCAGCGACTCCCCGCAAATTTGACCAAATCATCAGTCCACCGGGTGGGAGGTCGTCCAACACTACGTCCTCCGATGCGGGGCCGCCACTCGAGAACCTTTCTTCCCCAGCGGTTGTCGGCAATGTGGCCTGCCATTGCCACTTCAGCTTGTTGATTTTCTCGATTATGTCGGTTCCTCTCGTTCTCTTGCGGATCACCGAATTACGGATCATATCTCGCAGAGAAACACCGAGCATAGCCCTCTCCATAGCACGCTGAGCGATTTTGAGCTTATTTAAGAGGCCCACATTTAACGGCCAAGTATCAGTTCCATATGTCATCACCGGTAACACACACTGGTTGAAGACTTTCGACTTTAGGCTCTGCGGTAATTTGGACATTAATGTCATTATATTAGGATGAAATTGTTAGTTAATTTTGTACTCACTGTTTTTGTGTAAACCGCATCTCTTCCTAAAGTTTGTGACATTTTTGTAATTTGTTCTGACATTTTCTGAAATAAAGATTTTTGAGATGATTTTGACAGTGGATAATAAAAATATCATAATATATACTAGAAAAAAAAAGTTCCGAGTGTTGTGACAGTTGTGATTGTTTATTAAAATAATAAAATAAGAAAGAAGAATGACAAAAAAAGTATCTTTACGCCCCAGTTCCCGAAATGGTAGGCGGAACAACCAGGTTACCCACGACTAGCCGAACCTAGCCGACTAGCCGAAGCCGACTTATTTTTTATTAGAAAATTGAAAAAACACATTTTCTTATGGTTGGCCGAACCGGAGATCGAACCCGGGTCAAGTCCATCACCAAACTGCTAGATCACACAAGCGATTAAATAAAAAAAAGAATAAACATATACTTATTGTTTATTTAGAAAACATGTTCGTTTAATATTAAAAATGAAGGTTTAATTTTTTTGTATATTGCTTCAAAAAGTCAATATTTACCGATCTCAGGCCAGACTGCAGGTATTTGACGTCTTGTGATATGAAACATGACAGCTGTAGGAACGTTTCCGTCGACCGTGTCGGGGGCTCGTCCGCCTCGCTACACACCAACTCTACATCTAATGTTCCGCCGAAGTATTGATCTATTAATGATGATTTACTGTAATACAAAAACATACAACATTGCATTATTTATATAGCATACAGGGTCACATTTAAAGTACCAGCTAAATTTTGAGTGATAACACTTTCTATCTATGTTAATGTGATGGTTGTCAATTGTTTTCCCAAAGAAAATATGCCATGTATTCAAATGCCAGAATTTCATTTGACCGAATTTTTATTTGCCCATATGTTTTGTTGACCATAATATACTTGTGACATACTCTTTTTCACACTAAAAATAGTTTGCATAATGATACGAGTGCCATACGTATTGTTATTCATTTTATTAATTGCAATAATATTATTCAACAAAATAATTAAATTCCTTACAAAAGTTTGTATTTGCATTAAGTAAAATGTAAATTGTAATATGTGACAGTATTATTACATATCATAGTTGTTTTTATTTCTAATACCTATTTATCTAGTACCTCTTTATACGACCAAAGTCACTTCTGTTTAAATTTAACCTAACACCTTTGTTTTAAAAAGCGATTAGCTTTCTGGCATTTCGCCGATCTGTTATAACGGAAAAGTCAAACTTCTTTTTTAAAAAAAAGATATTTTAATCACACACTTTATTTTCTTACAATACAAGTAGGATATATATTTATATATTATTTAGGAAACACGACGAGTGTTCTTGCTCGCGTTCCGACCGGTACTAGAATAACCGGGTGGTAACAAAGGTGCTGATTAAGCACCTGATCATCTGTATGTAATACATATCAGGGATATAACAGATCGCTGCCGCGGCACGCTCGCTTCGCTCGCTCGGTTCCTGCGTTGTCTTTCATGTTCTAACGTAACCTAACCAAACAAAACCATACCTGAACCTTTTGATAATTTAGTATAAAACTAATTTATTTTCCTTTTAAGAAGTTTTTTGATGGTAAATGGTGTTATGGCTTGTAATAATACAGCTTACAATCATGCTAGTAAATGGTATTATTGAAATTGACTTTATTCTAGCATTTGATTAATATAGTAAACCATGAGTACGACATATGAAATTATAAGAAACAATATTATGTCTGTTGACCATTATAGCAGATGAAATTATGGCAAATAAAAAAATCTGGCAAGTGGGTGTAACCGGTGTGTGATCTATGAAGTTCTAAAAATTAAAAAAAGGAAGTTACAATTTTTATGAATGAATGAATTAAAATGTATTACCACTTTACCCCCCTATATTAAAATTTGGTCAGTCCTTTCAAAGTAACCCTGTATATGAATGAGTAAACAAATGAAGTAGCTTCCGTTTCATTGTTTTGTTTGCTTACTAGTACTCAGGATTATGGGAGTGTGTGAGTTCGCTTGCGTGTGTGTGTGTGTACCTCTGCGTGTCCTTAGCGGGCAGTGCGGCGAGTGCGCGCATGATCTCGGCCCAGCACTCGGAGGCGTCCTGCTGCTGCAGCTGTCCGCCGGCGGCGCGCTCGGCGAACCGCGGCGCG
>NJDD01001780.1:14716-43353 GCA_002245505.1 Calephelis nemesis | reverse complement strand
TAGCTAATTTACAGCTCATTTGTAAGCAACCGAATGGATATTAGACGCACTATGGCTATTTATTTCGCTTTTGAACATATGAGAGACCTAACCGTACAAGATTTAACGATTGCTGGTACAACAGAGCCGGAATGATGACAGAGCTCAAAGAAAGCAGACGTAGCCCTAGAATGCCCATTGAATTTGGACGATGACGACGACTTGATGAATGAACTGAGAGGTAGCTGATGTATCATAGCTTAAAAGTTACTATGCTATGTTTCACGACCTTTGTAGTTTATCTAAAGCAGGGGTGGACAAAAAACGGCCCGCGGACCGGATCCGGCCCTTGAGAGGTTTGAATCCGGCCCGCCGAGGGTTTTTTTTAGTAAAAAAAAATGAACCGCCTTAAAAAATTAATGTTAAAAGACTATTGAAATTTGAACAATTAACTTACTGAATCGTTACTTCAAACATATACATTTTTTATATGTATTTCATATGTTAAGACTTCATAAATAGATTTTGTTTCAATAAACCGGCCCGCCTCAAAATTAATTATAATTTACTGGCCCGCCACTAGATTTTTTTTTAATTTACCGGCCCGCGGTCAAAAGAATTTGCCCACCCCTGATCTAAAGCATATCAAAAAGGGATGTTTTGCAAGTTAGATGTGTGTGAGCGTGTCTGTCTGTGGCATTATAATTCTTAAAAGGATGAACCGTTTGTCTGGGGCTCTAAATTTTTAATGTTAAGATTATGTGTTAAGTTTTACGTTTGCACAAAATCGGACGTACATTATTCAAAATTGGTCCTAAGTTGTCATGATGTTATATTAGGGTTCATAGGTAAGGTACACTAGCTCTGTCTTTATGAATACCTACTTAACTTGTGCACCTTTAACATAGGTAACAAAGATCATGAAAAATTGACTAACTTTTTTCAATAACATCCTACAAAAATGTTTACAAAATGTAACACAACGCCCGGACCATAAACCGATTCCAAAAAGAGGATGTTATCAATTCATCGTTACGCGATTACTCTGCCAATAACAAACCGATTTTTCTGGTTCTGTTTAAAAAGCTACCTAGGTCTTGATTCCGACGTTGTTCCATATTATTTTATCTATTCCTGCCGCTATAATGACGTTATGTTCCGGACCGGTGGATAGGGTAGCCGGTAGATTTGCACAATTGGCCTAACGCACCTTCTACATCTGCAGATATCTCTTCAGAACCGCTCTTAAAAAAATATGATGCGAGTTTTAGTTTATATGCTATTCATATTTAATGTTAACATTAACATAAATGTGGGATAGAAATAATAATTAATACGACTGCACATAAATAATTTAATTCGAGACAACTTAAGTGACGTCGGTAGGCCAATCACCCCGATATATTATGACATATGCAATCTACCTCTTTTTTTGTTTTTTTTTTTTTATAGTTATTCAATGCGTTCTATTTTGCGCTTAACAATTTCAGATTCTACAGATTCGGTCATCCTGCTTAAGTCTGCCCTCAGACTTTTTGACAGCAATAATATTGTGATATACTAAAACTTAACTATGTAACAAGAGTATACATTACTTAAACAAAGGTATTGTACTCAAAGATGGAATGCCCAACTTAACCAACAGTAACTGTGCCCTAAATATTAACACATAAATCGAAAAAATATAAAAGACTGAAAAAAACACAAACAAACTCAAATAAAATGAAAAATGAACATTAAATACGAACCTATTCAGCTGGTATGGACCATGCCCTCATGTATTCAGCACAAGTAGACGATAGAGTAGGTCCTTCTGCATGACTGTTGGCTTTCTGGACATAATATCTATCATTTCTCTTCATTTTTGTTACACGGTAAGGGCCTAGATATTTTGGTTTTAACTTCAATCCTGGCCCAAATTGGGTTCTTTT
The DNA here is from genome assembly GCA_002245505.1 of Calephelis nemesis. Taxonomy (NCBI): domain Eukaryota; kingdom Metazoa; phylum Arthropoda; class Insecta; order Lepidoptera; family Riodinidae; genus Calephelis; species Calephelis nemesis. Next base: position 41,443 of record NJDD01001780.1, on the reverse strand, counting down.
AATGGCTACCAAATCACCTTCCTGATAATTTCTACTCTCCTTTCTATATATAATATAGTATGTGTTAATAGGCATAACTCAAAACGACAACTGATTTGTCAATAAAACTGACGAGGGATCTACCCATTTTTCGGTAAAATAATTATCAAATCATGATGTCGTATTAAAACAATTGGAGTTGGATTTTGCAGGTTTAATGCACTTACATTATATTTAATGTAAACAATTATAAAATAGTAAACGTTACACAGTAATTAAATGGTTTAAAAAATCGTATTCATAAAAAAAACTTCTACTTGTGTTTTTAATCATTGAAAAAACGATTATACAACATTACAGGCATATTATATACTACGCAAAGTAATTAATTGAAATAATAAATGACTTACTCCAGTTTCCGAAATGTTTTTCAAATTTACACTTTCAACTATTTCCGGAAAATCGTCGTTACATAGAATCCATTTTTTTTTCACAATGTTTATTTCTTGCATTTTTATATCGCAGGGATGTGATGACCTTATAGACGCTAATGCATTTATTAAATAATTAGGTCCCTGGACTATTTAGCCGCTTCATCACCTATCACCAAGACTTGGAGATAGATTTCTGTAATGACTTTCCCAGATTAATTTTATCCTATACATAATCATTACTTGCCAACACCTTGTTCCGATTTAAATGACAGGGACACATAAACCTAAATATCTACTTATATAAGGAGCTTAACACTCTAGTTTCAGTTAAGCAAGAAACCTTTATAATCTTACATACATATATTCACGCCAAGTCCCTTACGGGGAGGCAGAGAGTACCGAGTGCCAGACCTCACGATTCTGACAAACCTGTCTTGCTTCCTTCACATTCATTACCCTTTTCATACAAACACGCCGGTTTCGGAGACTCTTGACACCACCCTCGGATAATATCCGATTGATCTGATCGTGAAATGTCAGCCTTGGTCTCCCCGGGTACCTACCTACATTCGTCCACATTCGCATTGTATATCTGTTTTATCAATCTTTCATCTATCATTCTTTCCACATGACCGAACCAGCGGAGCATGCCCTTTCGCATTTTAACACCAACACTTTCACACGAATGCGGTCAGCGAGCGTTACGCCACAGATTTTCCGTAGTGCTCTCATTTCGACCGCATTTATCCTACTTTCATGATCTTTCTGACATACCCAACTCTCGCTTCCATACAATAACGTTGGGATAAGCACAGAATTATGCAAAGCGAGTCTAGCTTTTTGACTCAAAACCTCGCTTTGGAATAGCTTACCCAAAGCTCCATTCACACTATTTCCTGCACTCACTCTCCTCTCTACATCCGCGGTGTACCTTCCATCCCTGCTAAAAGCACAACCAAGATATACAATTTCATTCACATGCTCCAGCACTACATCATCAACCAAAACTCTTACATCTTTGTCGTTTAATGGTGCATTTCTTACCATTAGGAGATCCATCTGATTGTTTGACTTGCTAATTTTAACCCGCGAAGAAAAAAAAAGGGAATGTAAGCAGCGTTACTTTAGGGTGGCAAAGCTGGCAAAATGACACAACCCCTGGCTGAAAGGGGATTCCGGGACAGGAGACCACAAGCTCAGAATTGAGATAATTGAAAAAAAATATTAAAAATGATCATTTTTAAAGTATTTTAGATCATTTTTATTTAGACACAACAAACAATTTGTCGGCTTCAAATGTAAACCTCCTTTCAGCACATTAGGTAGATTTTTAGGAGAGACGATAAAAATTGTGTAAAAAGAACGTCACAATAACGTGTCATCGGCCTAAGCTGACGATATATAAATAATTTAAAGGAATTTTAAGATTTTAACACATTCATAAGACGCTTCATTGTCGGCTGAAACTAAACCTTCATTGAATCTGTAAGATACTTGTGGTGGATGTAGACTTAGTTTGTCTTGTTATGCTCCAAGGACTTATCTAAGGCGAACATGAAAGCTAGGGAATTTAGAACATTTTTGCAAAAAAATATGAAGTTGAACATAAAAAATTGTCTATTTCTTAATTAGCACGGAAAACAGTAATATTCTTTCTGTTGGTCCCAGTAACAATTTATGATTTTTTTAATATATCGCGAATACAGGTGGCTGCTGATTTTTTGATTTTTTAAACTTATTTTTTTTTAAATTGGCATTTGACTATTCTTGTTTCTTCTTTTCTCAATCTAATGTACCAATAGTAATATACGATTTGACAAGAAAATTCTCAGATTTTAATCCACCGTCAGAGAAAAATAGAAAAGTCCTAGACACTACTATATTAGATAACTTGCTGAGTACCTCATAATCTTCAATTAATGACATGCATTTTTCCAGAAGTATTATTTATTATAACTGCTATGATTTACCGCTGAGAGATTATTTTAACTTAAATCAGAAAAAAACATGTTTAAGAAACTCTATATATAATACTCATACTAGGGACTAGATTAATTAATATTATGCCTATTGAACATGGCTCGATCTTTAAACTTTGATGACGTCATTCATACTTTTGCGAAACAGAAAAAAAACAACGTGAAATTAAAATTTCATAAATATTCAATACCTATGTTGTTAAAATATTAGATACTCACCTCTGTGGTCTAGCGGTAGCAGGTGTTGGACTTGACTTCACGAGGTCCCGGGTTTGATTCCCGGGTCGGACAGCAAAAAAAGCAAATGTGATTTTTTCAATTTTATATTAAAAAAAAATGTTGCTTGGGATTGATGTGTGCCCGGTTTAACGATAGACTTGCAATTATCACACTAGGGGAATTAGTGTCTTAGGCTAGTCGTGGGCGCCCTGATTGTGCCTCTGCCTACCACTTCGGGGATACGTTTACGTGTCTGTGGCATCATAACTCCTACACTAATAAACCAATTTAGATGTGGGTTTTTATTGAATTTATACTTCTTTTGGCGCGTTAGGAAAAAATGATGAGGGTAAATTTTTACAATGCGCGCGCACACCGTCACGAAAAACCGACATGATGAAGTTAGCTATAGATAACATTTTAGTTTTTATTAAATATTAAATAAACTTTATTTAACTAAATAATGCATTATAATAAAACTTTCAATGTATTAAATACCTTTTTTCTATGGTTAGTGTCATTTTGTCTACAAATGTAAAATAAGGCAAAAGATAAAATTTTTAAAAAGATTTTTATCTTATTACGCCGAAGAAGTATAACTTCTAACACGTGTACATAAGTACACAAACAATTTTTTTTAAGCTGAGGTGATCGAGATGGTTCATAGCCATTATGAATAGATTTTGTTGACAGTTATAGGCTTTATATTTTTAGAATTTTATATTAAAAGTTATGCTAAGTATAAAAAATGTTAAATTAATCCAGATAGAGCAAAACAGGGGCACCAGCGCTACATGCGCGTTCGATGAACTTTCCCGCGAAGCCTGCGCTCGTGCAACTATCTTTCAAACCACTATGCTCGCCACTTGCCAGTCTTTGAGCAAATACGATCCGTACGCACGCCACGTGAGTGAATCTTCCAGTGAATATTAAAAAATGCTTATTTATGTGTTTTCAAGTGGAGTTAATCGAAAGTGAATTTAGTGTTGGATTTTCATGGTGAAGCATTAAAGGAATGATTTTGTAAACGACCAGCAGAAGATTACTGTAAGTTTCCGAGCTTTTTTAAATAATAGTTTAAGGTTCTAATGGAAAAAGTAAATAAAAAATAACTGGTGTCTATAAATGGAAAATATTTTAATTGAAATTTTAATAAAATTGATCTTCACTTCAAATAAATACCTATCAAGAAGCATACTGTACAACTTCATTCTTTAATAAGAAATGTTTTTTTTTAAATATCATTATGGATGATGTAGGTTTAATACCTAATACCTTAACAGCCTCCGCCCACAGCGCAATAGAGCATCGCATTTTTTTTTCAATTACAGGTAGATATATCAGTCTTATTTGAACAATTCTGACATAAAATAGATTTAATTTTAAAGACATATTTCAAATTCTGATACCTAATCTCTTTTGGTCTTGTAATTTGTCAATTTTCAGTGGTGCTATAAAAACATAAATCCCAACAAATAGAGAACACACAACACATGATTTTTTTCAATTTAGTCTAAATGATTATTAATAATAATATGAATAGATATATAGGTAGGTATTTCACGAGTCGCCAGAGAGTGACAAAAAACATATAAAATAAATGAAATGAAACATTAATCGATGTTTGTTAAAATCTAAGTGACAGTTAATCTTATATTATATTATAAAATTCTAGTGTTACAATGTTCGATACCGTACTTTTATGAAACGGCGTGACCGATTCTCATGATTTTTTTTCCCCGTGTTGGTCCGGGCTCCCTGTGCCAGGCAGCTCGTAAAAGGCGAGCATACGCTTGCCGTCACTAACACCGTGATATCTGACTAGGTGGTAGAGTTTCGCTGCGACTCACCCGGATTGGTACCACCGCCTTACCTATTCCTTCGGCCTTAACGTCATGACGTGTTCCGGTTCGGAGGGGAAGGTAGCCGGTAAACTTACTTTTGCTCGAGGCCTAACATCCCGGCCTCTGGTTGGCAACGCACCATTACCACCTTTGGTGTCTCTAGGCGGCGGAAATTTCTTACCATCAGGAAATTCGTCTGCTTGTTTGCCTTTCAATGTCATAAAAAAAAATTGTGAGCGTATTGAGTAGGTCTGAGAATCGGCCAACATCTATTTTTCATACCCCTAAGTGATAGGGGTGACTCACCCGTTTTTTACTGAAATCACATTAAAAAAATAACAGAACAACGTCTGTCGGGACAGCTAGTCATAGATGAATGTTATGCTAATTACCTACTAAAAATTATAACCCAAGAAGGTAAGAATGTAAATGATTATTTGAGTACTTGTACCTAATTCCCAAGACGTAAGCGTCTATTTATCACTAACACCGTAACTACGAAAAGGTGATAGATTTTTGCTCTAATTGTTGCCTCGTGTATAAGTTAGTTAACAGCTACTCTCCAAACCGGAACACAATAATGGCAATCACCGACGGGAGCAGGAACGATATAATCTAATAGATGAAATCTACACTAGTGAAATAAATAAATAAGTATCCTTGGACAGGTTACACAAAGTAAGCAAATTGTATGCTTGTGTAATGGGTATTAGTCAACGATTCTAATACATATAAATACATAAATAGATACCAGAATAAATTTAATAAATACCTGATCGCCTCTGTGGTCTAGCGGTCCAGGTGTCGGACTTGACTTCACGAGGTCTCGGTTACGAATCCCCGGTCTGGCAACAAAAATAAAAAGGGGGTTTTTCCAATATTCTAATAAAAATGTTGCTCGGGATTGGATATGTGCCTAGGCGTGGGTGCCCTGGTTGTGCATCTGCCTACCTTTTCGGGGATATGGGCGTGAAAATATTAAATAAACACCCAGACCCGTAAATACAGACATCTAAATGTTCATCGCACAAATGGCTGCCCCCATCTGGAATCGAACCCGAGCCTTGCGGTTGATCGGTGTATTTAGGCGTATACGTTAGCCACTCGACCAACGAAGATTATTTCACTATAGGGCGATGGTATCGTCACATATCTAAGGTATTTAAATGTTGAGAAGAGCATAAATACAAGTGGAAAAAGAAGAAGGGGAAGAGGGGAATATGAAATAACTGTGTCAGTGAACCTGTAGAAGTGCGGGATCGGTTCCTGAGGCGCTTGTTGACCTCGATACTAATTTATACAGTTCAACTAAAATATTTATATTATAACTAGCTGATCCGGTAAACGTCAGTCTGTCCTGTACCTGTCATATAGTGGTATGATATATTCCTTACACCCCATTTGAATACTTATCAAATATGGATACGAAAGTGTCATAAAATTGAGTCAAGCCGTTAGTCGTTTCATATAAATTTCAACCTGACGAATGCTGCCCTGTCATTATAAAAAAAAATATATATCTATATATTAATACGTGAAGCAAAGACTTTGGACCCCTTCAACTAAAATATTTAGTTCAACTAAAATATTTATATTATAACTAGCTGATCCGGTAAACGTCAGTCTGTCCTGTACCTGTCATATAGTGGTATGATATATTCCTTACACCCCATTTGAATACTTATCAAATATGGATACGAAAATGTCATAAAATTGAGTCAAGCCGTTAGTCGTTTCATATAAATTTCAACCTGACGAATGCTGCCCTGTCATTATAAAAAAAATATATATCTATATATTAATACGTGAAGCAAAGACTTTGGACCCCTTTTTACGAAAATGGCCCTGACGGAGGAGTATCACATTTGGCAGATATAGTTTAGGTATGTGTAGAAGAAGTGCAGAACGCTAATATTTTTTAATGATAATGTTTATAAAAAGCATTAATTAAAAAAATATACGTAGTACGTGCAATGTTTTATTTTTCCATTCATTTGACACACACAAAATATATATTGATGATAAAGATAAAGGATCACAGATGGCGCACTAACTATTCAGGAAACGAAGTACCTGGTAGGTCTAAAGAAATGAATATAGCGTTCTTGCCAACAAAATATTAAAATTTATTCTGGTCGAATTTCGACCAATGGGCGACTACTAGTTTTAGTTGAGATTTTTTAAATTTTCTTATGTTCCGCTAAACTTACAAGCTATTTTGTTTTATAAGAACTTTATAATAAAAATTAACACAACCACAACAGAATTAGCGGAAAGGAAAACTGAGATTTCGCCACCCCGGGAAACTTCGTATCGCTTAACAATAATACTGACTAACAGCTGGTATAGAAAAGAAAGAGATGTTTTTCGTTTTTTTTTCTCTTGGCAATAACTAACACAACAAAAAATAATTTACAAAATTGGTCCCTCCTTTCAGGTTTGATGGTTTGACCATGGGAAAAGGGATTTATATAAGGATTCATTTATATAAAACTAGCTGCCCCGGCGAACTTCGTGCCACCCGTTTTGTTTGTATGGGGAAAAATTAAGTATCGTTTTTTCCATTTTCCCTGCAATAGTCCCGGCTTTCTTTCTCTTCAAAAATACCTTCTTCTGATACTAACTAACACAACAAAAAAAGAATTACCCAAATCGGTTCAGTCGTTCGGAGTTTATACGCTTGCCAACACATTTGGCAATTCATTTTTATATTATAAAGAAAGAAAGAAAATATATTTTTTGTGGAATATGCGTGTTGAAGTTGTTACAAAATTATTTAAGCTTTCCAACACATTCTACCACATCGTGGTTTGCAAATATTTAAATATTTTTAAAAACTGATTATTTAGTTATATACACAATGTTTAAATATTCATTAAAGATAAAGAGATATATAAAATATTAAAATATAGAGATGAATACTTTATTTTTTAGTGTTGGTGTGGTCAATTTGCTTTTATAATATGCACTTTGTGTAAACTCGCCTTTTTTAAGCTTGCTAATACATATTACTAGCACCATGTACAGGATACGTGATGATGTCATCATCACGTATCCTGTCATCATGTATTATGTATCCTATTATTTAGGACCTCCTAAATAAATGTGATGACTTTCCCTGTTAATAGTCAAGATCTCTTCATATATTATAGGTATAACACCTTATCATACACGTCAGTTATAATAACGCATAACTATATGCTAACGTCAGGTTGGAAAGGCTTTGATCCACGGTTAATTTTAAAAGTCCATGATTTAATTTACCCAAATTTTATGATATAAAAAATAGACTCTTTAACCAAACCAAAAAATGTGGAGGTTATTAGATCGACTGTATTTTTTTAATGTGTTTGGTACGCGATTACTCGGCCAAAAGCCAACCCATTTTTTTAATTCTTTTTATAAAGATAGGTCCGAGATGGTTTTATATTAGTTTTATCATGATCAAACCACCTTTTCTTGAGTTATACTTAATAGTATATAAATTTATTCAATATTAAGTGTATTTCAAAAACTACTTGCAGGTTGTTAATAAAATTTATGTGGTACTGTTTCGAAAATCTTTTGCTATATTTCAAAAAAATATGATCAAATCGCAACATGATGCCCAACGAAATATTTAAGAGTTACTTTTTTCAGTTTTACTGTGCTTAATTATTTATCTGTTAGTAATGAATATGGAGCCGTAAGTAGCCACACATTTTCCGTGATCAGATTAATAAATATTTATCTTATCATCTTTCGAGTTGTTTTTTTGTAAGTAAGGCACAATACACTTTTTTTTAACGTGTGGAAATCCATCATGGATACCCGCCACTTTTGGGGGAAATGGCGGGTTATGTGAGACTCCTACTCACTAAAACCACACGGTGTCCTCCCCTTCGCCAGGTACCGGGGCTGTGGGGACGCTTACGCAAACTTTCACTGCCCCGGCGGCGCTGGATCCAACGATCCCCTTCTGGCAGCCCACCCAACAGTGGGCCGCAAACCGTCTGAAGTGGTGCACGGAGACACAGCGTGCACCACTTCGGGGGTTCCAGTGGCGACAGGCACCCCCGTACCTGCCGCAACCCCATTTCGACCGGGCGGGCTAGATGGAAAGCCCGCCCCCCTCCTCCGCGGGCCGTACTGCCGCCATCCCACGCGGGCCAAGTGGCCCACCACCCTGTATGCGCTCCTCGTGTCCCCTCTTGAGCAGAGAGAGGTACTGAGGAGCGCCCTCCCTGGTCCGTATTGGTTTCACCGGGGCCCCAGCTCGACCCCAGTTACTCAGCCCCCCCGCCGCGACAAGGCTCGGACCCTCGGGGGGGAAGGCACAATACACTTAAAATATCCATATCCATCCACAAGTATCCATAAAACACAGACATATCTTAAGATAAAATAATTTTGTCACAAAAAAAAAATACAATTTCGTATTTCTCAACAGTAAAAAATATAGTGTCACAAACTACAATTGTCTCAGTCTTATACAATGTAAGAAACTAATGAAGATAATGCGTAGTAAAATTGGTCCAGCGATTGTTAAATAATGAAGACTCTCCATCAACACAGCGTGAAGAGTAATTAACAACAAAAAACATTGCATAATAATTATGTCATGAACAATTTAAGTTAATAAATATTTATGGTTTAATTTCTGTACCGTGGATAATCTACCGCCTTTTTAATAGCTTTATTCTGAACTTTTCTAGTTTTGTCTACAAATCATCATACCTACTTTACCAGGTAGTATAATGCAAAATCGGTTTCCGCTGTCTGTCTCTATGTATTCTTAGGTCTGTAAAATCGTGCAACAGATTTTATACGATTTTTTAATCGATAAATATAATAACAGAAATTTGGTAACCCTTGCAAAGCTGGGACTTTCTGCTAATATATAATAATTTAAAACAAGCATTTTTACACGAGCATCCTCATAAATTTAGGCAAAAGTACAACCAGAACACCCACGACTAGTCGAAGACCCTGGGTCCCACAATGTGATAGATGGCAAACCTGGCACATGCATATTATTATCTACTCCCAGGCAACGTTGTTTTCTTATAAGAAAATTAAAAAAAATACATTTTCTCTTTGTTGACCCGCGAATCAACCCGGGACTTTATTAAGATTTGGACCTCATTGGACCAGAAAACTTAATGAAAAAACTTCTATCGTCGGATCTTGATATTTTTTATGAAACCGCCTTCGAATTATGACCTACTCCGTAAAAAAATAGCCATGAAGTGTTCGTTATTGACCGAAAAATCGTGTGACAAACATACAAATTGAATTCGTATTGGTACCGCCATACCTGTTCCTACCTCATAGAGTCAGCGTTTGCTGATGTCGTGCTTCGTACTGGAAAGTAGGGCAGCCAATAAGCCTTGAGAAATCTACGCTAAATCTATGCTATCTATGAGCGACGTCTGTCTCCTACAGCCAGAGATGTGTTTGCTCTTTGTCTTACAAGACAAACAATTGCTACGGCCTCTGGGATTGTAGGTAATTATTATAAATTATTATTAAATTTATTCTGATATCCATTTAAGTATTCATATGTATTAGAATCGGTGACCAACACCCATAACACAAGAATAATATTTTCTTATTTTTGGGTTAGATTCAATTTGTGTGATTTGTCCAAAGAAAATAAAGATAAATAATGATAATCACCACTATCCATGAACCAGGAAACGTTAAGAAAGTGTATTAAAAATATTAAATCATGATCGTTGTCAAGGTTTGGCAAATTAAAACGCGCTTCTTATTTCTTGGCATGCCAAGTATGTGGCAGTGACCACGCCACTAAATCCACACGGGAACTCATTTCACAGCCGTCAATATACCATTAGTGTCAGGTAGACGATCCTTTGGCCATTACGAATTCTTCACGCCACTACAAAAACACCTCGCGAGCTCTGCGAATACAAAATGAACATTCTAATTGTATTTCGAAGTACGCATTCCTCATAGAATCATTTTATCACATTTACATTTTATTTATGGTTTATTAGCCCGTGGCATCTATGTTTTATCAAGTTTTTTTTATGTTATAAAGGTAAACTACTCACGAAAGTGATAGTAAGAAAAAGAAGTTGTCTATTGCTTATTCTCCGCATAAAAATAAATCTTCTCGCTCAGCGCTATCTGACACATTGAGTAACCCTTTGTGACACATCTTAAGATTGAAGTTTATTTGCGTTATGTAAACAAGTTGACTTTAAGCATTATTTTTTAATTAATTAAAGATACACCGAAAATCTAAATTCTCGATAATAATATAACAAATTACTGGTATTCTTTTATTGACGCAATGTTAATGTCCGTCTTCTGTACGTAGTACTGTTTATTATTATCTGTGCTATCAAATATTTGAAAGTTGCGAACTTAAGGATAAGCTGTTAAGCCGGCTTTTTCTTTTATTGGCTACCCTATCCTGGAAACCGAAACATGACAACAGAGAGTACTCATATTATTACGACAGGAAGAGTTTAGCTTTCAGTTAAGTTAAACGGGATTGAGCAGCCATTGTAGTGATTTTGCTACCCTTAATATTTTTTTTTAATATAATACAAACGCGAAAATTAGTAAGAGTGTACATATTGCTAAATATAAAAAGTCGAAGTCTCCAGAGATGCGTGAGTTATACGTCAGAGTGAGGAACCGATGTAATACTTTGTGTCGGGATGCTCAAAGACGGTTCATCCACAAATCTGTTGAGAATGGTGATTCGGCTAAAGTCTGGAAATTCCTGAAAACATTAGGTGTCGGTAAAACAGCATCTACTATTTCTACTAATATTAATGTTAATGATTTAAATTTATTCTTTTCTTCTCCATCCACTACATTTAAGTCTTTTACTAAGTCACGTACATTAGAATACCTTGCTTCCCTCCCGCGTCCTAATTTTGAACCCTTCTCATTTAATCTTTTTTCTGAAGATAATGTTAAAAGAAACATCTTGTCCATTTCTTCTAATGCAGTCGGTTGTGATGAAGTTGGTCGGAATATGGTAGTTCCTATTCTTGACATTGTTTGTCCTATCCTTACTCATATTCTTAACCAGTCAATCACAACTGGGATTTTTCCCAAGTCTTGGAAGGACGCCAAGGTTATCCCTCTTCCCAAAAAAACTAATCCTGTTTCAGTTACTGACTATAGTCCTATTTCTATTCTTCCATTTTTATCCAAAGTTTTAGAGCGTTTGGTACAACAGCAGATTTCTTTCTCTCTCAACTCCCATAAATTATTAAATGAGTTCCAGTCTGGATTTCTCCCAGGTCACAGCACTACCACTGCTCTAATTAAGATAACGGATGACATTCGTTTTGCAATGGACCAAAGGATGGCAACGGTTTTAGCTTTACTAGACTTTAGCAATGCCTTCAACTCGGTGGATCATGATGTGCTTTTGGCAGTCTTAGTATCATTCAACTTATCCCCAGCTACTATTAACTGGTTTCGTAGTTACCTCCAGGGGCGACGACAATTTGTTCAAGCCGGGGACCTAATGTCTTCTTGGTCTAATCTTTCAAGCGGTGTGCCTCAAGGTGGTGTCTTGTCACCGCTCCTCTTCTCTTCATTTATAAATTCCGTCACTCCGTACTTGACCACGCTATTCCATCTGTATGCCGACGATCTCCAAATCTATACGCACTCTAGCCGCACTGAACTTTATGGAGCTATTGCTGCCATTAATAATGATCTAGTCAGCATTGAGGATTGGAGCAGTTCCTTTGGCCTTAAGCTCAACCCAATTAAGACTCAGGTCATTTTTATCGGTAGCCCTGGAATTATCAATAGGATTGATTGGGATACCCTCCCCCCCGTTAAACTAAATGGTGTCATTGTTCCTTATAGTAACCACGTAAAAAATTTAGGGATTTTTATTGACAATAACCTTTCTTGGTCCAAACAACAAAAACTTCAGGAGGTCAGTAAGAAGGTCTACGGCGCTTGGAGTTCTCTCAAGCGTCTTCGGTTTTTGCTGCCAATTCCCACCAAGACTATGCTCGCCGAATCCTTGCTTCTATCCATCTTAGATTATGCGGACGCTAGCTATATAAATCTTACTGTTGACCAAATGAATAAACTTGAGCGTCTCCAAAATCTCTGTATTAGGTTCATATTTTCGCTACGTAAATATGATCACGTTTCTGAATTTCGTGCTAAGCTCAAGTGGTTACCTATCCATCTTCGCCGGAATTGTCATATTCTCTCACTGTTGTACTTTATTCTCTTTAACCCACTTGCCCCTTCATATCTAAAAGAGAGGTTTAAATTTTGTAATAGTGAGGTAAAATTTCTTAGATCTAGTGACAACCTTTCTCTCCAAGTACCCTCTCGTAACACTAACTATTATAGCCGATCTTTTACCTCGCTATCAGTAAATCTTTGGAACTCGCTCCCAGTAGAAGTCAGGAAAGCCCCAAATATCAATACGTTTAAAAATATGGTTAAACATCACTTTCTACATTCAATATGACTCGATTAAGTAATTCTGTTTATGCTTTTTTTTCCTTTACTTTAAAATCTTTATATTCCACTTAATATTGCATGTGTTATATTTCTTTTTTGTGTATTAAGAGCACCATCGTGCAAAATTTATTTTATTATGTCTCCATAACGTGGGGTTGCCTGGAAGAGATCGCTGTTTTGGCGATAAGGCCGCCTTTGTGTATCACTTAGTTTTTAAGTTTCTTTTAATGTATTTATTTTTATGTATTTTGGTGCACATTATAGAGTTATTCTATTCTATTCTATTCTATATTTAAATATTTATTTAGGCATACCTCAATGCTTAGTCCATGACGCAATACCCTAAATTGTCACGGAATCCTAATAATTTTGACCAAATCTGCAGAGAAATCCACATAGAAAAGCAAAACTTCAATATACGATGGGACAGCTACGGATAAAATATCGCTAAATATATATAATCTTGTAGAATATACATGAGTATACGTATGTGCTTGTGTATTCTCAAACAGTTGTACAAATTTATGGTCAGCCGCCTCTTTTTAATATATCCTAATTTATTCAGACATTAATCACAGATCTTTTAAGATTAAATAAGAACTAGCTGACTTTAAGCATTATTTTTTGATAAATTAAAGATACACCGAAAATCTAAATTCTCGATAATAACATAACAAATTACTGGTATTCTTTTATTGATGCAATGTTTATATTTAAATACTGAGCGCCAACAAACAATTTAGATGTTAATAGCAGTTCACCTCTGTGGTCTAGCGGTCCAGGTGTTGGATTGGACTTTATGAGGTCCCGGCTTCGAGTCCCGGGTCGTGCAATAAAAAGAAAATGCAGTTTTTCAAATTTTCTAATAAAAAAATGTTACTCGGGATTGGATATGTGCCCGATTGGCTGTTTGTCACCTATCACATTGTGGGACCTACCTATCCACCTCTACCTCAGGGATATGGGCATGAAGATACTTTTTTAAGTTGTATTTTGCTAGTATTGTGTTCAAGAGTACAAAATGACACAAATCCAATTCCAACCACCAATTTGCATGATAATGAGATTGAAGAGTAACCCTGCAGTTGATAATCTGTTCATCAATATTATAAATGAGAAAGTTTGTTAGTTTGTCCATTTTTCACGCCGAAACGAAGCAATGTTATGGTACATTATTAGTGTGTGACGATATCTCTAAAGTGGGATAGGATATTTTTTATGTCGATATCTATGGGGTTACTGAGATGTAGCCGCAACATCTAGTTATAATATTCTGGAAATGCAGATCGGAATCACCGGATCGGAACGCGGCCACACACTGAGAGCATATTATAATATGTATGTGTTTAATATGTAAAAAAAATGTGTGTGTACTTATGTACGCGCGTTAGAAGTTATACTTATTCAGCGTAATAAGATAAAAATCTTTTTAAAAATTTTATCTTTTGCCTTATTTTACATTTGTAGACAAAATGACACTAACCATAGAAAAAACGTATTTAATACATTAAAAGTTTTATTATAATGCATTATTTAGTTAAATAAAGTTTATTTATTATTTAATAAAAACTAAAATGTTATCTATAGCTAACTTCATCATGTCGGTTTTTCGTGACGGTGTGCGCGCGCATTGTAAAAATTTACCCTATTTTTTCCTAACGCGCCAAAAGAAGTATAACTTCAAAAATACAAGGTGCACTACTTCGCCAGTACTCAGTACTCGGAAGGCAACCAAACTTCCCATCTCAAAATAAGAAATATTAATTATTTTAAAACCAATTATTATCCACAAGGATAAAAAGCCATTTGCGAAAGTAAGGACTGTTAAGAGGCCAACCAGTTCCGCATTTTAACAAGTTTTTAACAGACAAACGGTAACTGAACGTTCGATACTTTCTCAGTTATTAAATGTTCACGACAACTCGCTTTTTATGACTTATTCCATTATTCAGTTGAATGCAAAGAGAAACACATGTCATTGAATGTTATTTCAACGTAAGTACAGTCTTCTTCATAAACATGTTTATTACACGCTTTATATTAGTTTGGCTTGAATCTTTGTATGTATGTATGGGTGTATCAGAATCTTTGAGCTCAATTTCTACCGGTTTCACAAATCTGATCAATTTGAAACTTTGCACACGTTTCAAGGTATTTTTAATTATTGTAATTTTAAACTACATTTTTTATTCGCCCACAGACCAATTAGAGTACTATGTATACGCCCTTTTTCGTATGTTTGTTACGCATTTACTCGGACGATGACGAACCTATTTTGATGATTTTTTTTGGAAAGCTAGGTGATGATTAGATTACGAAATGTAATGCATCGTTAAGTATAACTCTACTAGTGGGAGGTTGATAAAAAATTTGTGGATTGCGAAATAGTTAGTTGTCTTTCGAAAAAGAATGATCAAATCGAGACTTGGTAATAAAATAATTGAAGTCGGGTTTTGCACTTTTTTGCGCTAAAATCATAAAAACACATACTGCACGACTAACAAATTAGAAGAAGAGTATTTTTATTTTTTTAGCACTTGCCCTGTGCGTGGGATAAATTTATATAAAATTTTTAAAGAAAGAAAAAATTTCGCCCCAGACAGGATTTGAACCTGTAACCTTTCGTCTCAAGCCGACGAATGCTCTAACCAATTGAGCTACTGAGGATTCAAGTCCCGTGGCGAAATTTTTAATTCCTTTCTAACCCGTTAACGCGGGTAGTTATGTCCTATAGATACACAACTCTGAGTACCCACCAAATGAGTTCATACTTAATTATTATTACTCATTTACTCATATAATATGTCACCTTTATTAGGAAGCATATCATCGTTTAAAATATTTTCAATGACTGATGGATTTTAGTTAGTAGCCCAAAAGCGAAAGCAGACTTGAAATTTTAATAAAATGAATATGCAAAAGATTTTATGTATATATTATCTGTTCACAGACGTTGTCCTGTCTTAACTAAGCGTATTAAATTAAAATTAACTTTTTTTCGTATCAACCTTTACCTAATAATAACTAACAACAAAAAATAATCTGCAAATAGGATCCACGCGTGATGTTATGGACATAGCTAATAAAGATTCCCTTTTATAATTATTTTTCAAGATACATTAGTATCACATTAAAATCATAAGTGATTTAAATAATTAGAATATTTTAACGCCTATGTCCTTAAAGTTGTAGGCAGAGGCACAACTAGGGCACTCATGACTAGCCAAAGACACTTAGCACTACAATATGACAGGTGGCAAACCTATCGCCCATCGGGCACATAGCTAATCCCGGGCAATGTTGTTATTATTAGAACTTTTTGATTTGATTTGATGCTCGAAGGACCATAAAGAATGTAGGGGCTTTCGCAAGCGTCCTACAGACTTTTAATGATAATTATTATGATAACTAAGTGATGATCCAAATAACTACCCTTTTCGGGACTTGCTGATACTATCCTATTAATATTATAAATGCGAAAGTTTGTATGTATGAATGTATGGATGTTTGTTACTCTTTCACGCAAAAACTACAAAGCCGATTACAATGAAATTTGGTATGTAGGTAGCTGAAGACCCAGAATAACAAATAGGCTACTTTTTATCCCGGAGTTCCCGCGGGATTGGGACTTACGTGGGTGAAACCGCGGGGCGCAGCTAGTTTAATATAAAGTTCTATAAACACTTATTAAACTCTACAACACTGATTATTGATTCCTGTTAAAACTAGAATAAAATGATTATATGATATTTGATTATTTAGTATTGATCGATTATGATATGATACTGAGTCCGCCTGACGCGAGAGTCTGATACGAACTGATGATATTTTTGGTAATGACGCGAGCCGCGGCTTGCAGCCGCACAGTGAAAACCTGCTGAAGCTGCACTATGCTTGAGCATATGATAAATGTACCTGCTGAGCTCGTACAGTTTTAATTAAAATATAATTTAGTACATATTTTAAGTTTTTGCCTCGTCTTTGGGCAGAAACACTCGTAGTGACTTCTAATTGAAAAGAAGAAGCCCCGTTAAAGTTATGACGTAAATCAAGGGTATATTTAAATAGCGGCCGGTGTTGGGTCGACGTCCATGTTCGGTCACGGTACACTACCTCAGGTGTGATTTCTAACGCATCCTTCCGAATTCACGTCTCACATCTACTCCGAAACTATGAGGGCTATTCTTAATTTAAACACCAACTCCATATTAAAATTCCCCAATTGGGGAATAGACCATCTGTCTCCCTCCAGGGCTTGTTAGTAGAGAGTAGTAGTAAATGGGTAATTACTAATAAGATTACTATGGTACAACTCGTACGAATTAACTGTGCACTTCGCTTATAAGTAGTAAATAGAGGTTAAATGGGTCATTCCTAATAAGATCATAGTGGTAAAGTGCTATGCAGCAATTTTCGACTGTCTTTTTGACGCGGTACTCCTAAAACCGATCACAATTTCCATTGCATTCTTTAAACACCAACTCTTTAAATAAGAAAACTGCTCGTTTTGGTTGTGGAGTAGACCATCTGCCTCCCTATAGGGCTTGCTAGTAGCTAGTAGTAGTAAATGGGTCATTACTAATAAGATTACTATGGTAGAGTGCTGTGCAATAATTTGCAACTGCCTTTTAACGCCGTACTGCTAAAACCGAGTAAAACTCCCATTTCATTTTGAACTTTTGTTATTTTTTTTATTACCTATTAAATAAATTATTCTAATATTAGCATGAGAAGTATGTAAGTATCATATATTATATGGTATGCTTGTACCGTCGTTGGACAATAATCTTAAAAATAGTAAAACATCAAAAAAACCTACTCAAATTACACCACCACGTCGCGATTTGATATTTATCTTTTCAAGACTCAAGACTTCTAGATTGTTCTAAATAAATTTTATCAAGATCCATCTTGTGCTTTTTGAATCACACAAATTACTTATTGAATCTTGATAAAGAAAATATGGGACCAGCTAGGAATACCCACCTTTCAAAAATTACCTTAAAATCTGTTCGTTATTGGCCGAAGAACCACGTAACAAGCATTCAAAAATATACATCAAATTGAAAACCTCCATCTTTTTTAAATCGAGTAAAAAAAAGTGAAAATCTATTTTAAATTTATTGCTTAACATGTTATAATATTCAGTACGAAAGAGTTGTGAATTTGTGATTTTTTTTATTTTGGTTACTATTCAACATCCGAACGGACGGAAGTTTGACGTATTCATGTATGTGTGTGTGTGTGTGTGTGTGTGTCTAACTGTGTGTATATCATAACTTTTAAACGGGTGGACCGATCGAAAGCTAATCGAGGGTTAGTTAGTGCGGCGTACTACCAACTATTCTGAATTACTCAACTAATAAGCGATTTGAGCAACATATTATTCGAAACACAAAAAAGTCCAATAGTATTATTTATAATAAAAAAGGAAATACAAAACTTACATACAGTAAACGTTACATTGAAAAGACATCAACGAGTGCGAATGTACAATTTCAGTTTAACTAATAAAAAAAGATTTTTAAATTGTAAGCAAGAAAATTGTTCTCTTAACAAGAGAGACGGTAATAGCCGTAATCTTTAGATAGACACTATAAAAGTTATAGGTGCGCCATTATCCTGTGATCAGGGTGTTAAGCCTATTATTCAAGATTACCGCCTACTCTACAACCCGGACCGGCACTTGACATAGTGATTGTGGTGGCCTGAATAGATTAGGCTGTTTTCATGAAATATGAAAAATTAAAAATTAGAATAAAAAAATTAAAATACTGTAAATGGCGAAGCAGGGGTCAAAATGCAAAAGCACACCCTAATTGGGTTGTGCGATTTTTGCTGTTATCATTGTCTTTTTATGATATTAGGAGGCAGACAAGTAGACGGATATCCTGATAGTAAGAAATTCGTTCCGCCTAGAAACACCAAAGGTGGTAATGTTGTGTTTCTAACCTGAGGCCGGAATGTTAGATATCGAGCAAAAAAAAGTTTACCGGCTACCTTACCCTCAACTGGAACACGTCAACGGCAAGCACTGAAGTTATGGCGGCAGGAATAGCTAAGGCGGTGGTATCATTCTGGGCGAGTCGCTGCGAAACTCTATCACTTAGTAGGATGTCACGGTTATAGAGACGGCAAGCCTATGCTCGCCTAAGGGCAGATGGTCTATTCTGTTTGAATTATAATATGTATAATCTGTTTTAGATCTATACTTTGAACTATTATTTTACCTTTGACATGGTGCCTATTCTATAGTAATTTATATTTTTTTACTTTACATTTTAGGTTTGATTTCTAAAGTTATTTGGCACTTGCGCCTAAGATAGCCCAGTTTTTTGAAAGTTTGAAAGGGTTTAAATTACTACCTACGGAATATGGTAACATTTAAACTCTTTCAAACTTTAAAAAATACATAAATGGGCCATTACAATAACTGGGCTATCTTAGGCGCAATACCTTACAGTTTAATTTATTATTTTCTCTACAATAACTTATACATATTTCCAATTACGTTCTTACACACGAAGCCCAATTTAATTTTTATCATATCCAAAGATATTTCTGCAATATCTCATTTATTTTTCAATCATTTTATGTCTTTTTCGTAAGTCCTCACTAAATTCTCTACACTACCAAAGGTAAAAAAAGTATCTTCATGCCCATCTCTCCGAAGAAGTAGGCAAAGGCATATACGATTACCGACGATTAACCTAAGATACTGAGTCCTACTCCAAACACTCAGTGTCGTAACTAAATATTAAAATTCTCAGCCTTTTCCTTCAGTCAATACCTACCTATTTATAATATTTATTATTCTTCTCTCTTTAGGTTTGGCATTCGCGTTAGCATCGTGCCATTAGTCGAGTAGAAATTAGCATCAACATTACCAAAATCGGGATTCAATTACAATTAGTTACAATAAGTAATGTCAGGGTCTTAGGTAAAACGGTGGCCTCATTACTCAAGCTCATATAGCGAGATATGGCGGCAACGAACAAATACACGATACGTTAGTTTTTTCACGATTATTTCATTCGTGTACTTTCACTAAAGAAAATAGTACAAAATGCACCAAAATTCACTAATTTCATTTAATATAAACACGAAATTCGATAGTTATGAAAAAACTTCAACCATGTTTTCTCTCAATGGTGCCAAAACTGAAGTACAAAGAGTAACCCTCGAAAAGCGCGCCTTCGATCCGTTGCTGTCAAATGTCAAAATATCTGTTTTTCTCACATCATTACATGGGCATGAGCATCTGTCTCAAGTTTAAGTTATTTGCATCAAGTTATTGGCCCAAAAATCGGAATTAAATTATAAACAAACTGCGTCCGTGTTTTCTTTTTTCCGCCAAAATCTATTTTTTTTAGAAAACCTCACTATATGGTTGCATCTTGCTATATTCTTTTATGTACAATGGTACACAAACATCGGCTACTGCTTAAGTCATTACTAGCAATCAGCATAGATTAAATAGAAAGATACAATTCAAGTAGTAATAAGCAAAAAGATTAATTGGCTTTAATTTCATGAGAACACGTTGAAATGTAAATGAAAAAATATACATAATTGGAAATATAACTACGTAATAACATTAAACAGATTCAATAGACGATCAGTTTAGAGACTTATTTATAGGTTGAAAAAAGGCTAATTTACTATACACATACACATTTTTTTAACAGCTTTACTTTGCTTTTACTCTAAATTCTAAATAACAGATTTTATTTATGGTCGAATATTATTGAACCATAAACAAGTACTCTCCTTTCAATTAATTCCAATCATCATAGCTTCAATTTTAAGTCATATACCTATACTCACATTAGTTCGAACTTCATCAAAAGTAACTTATTAGTAGATTTCGAAATAAATCAAAAAAAAAATCTATCCATTTTCTGTGGAATAGTTTTAATTTTAGCACACATTTATTAACATCTATTAAAATGCTAATCTTATAAATTTTCAATAAACTTCCATCAAACAAATCCAACATATATATATAGTAACATAGCATAAGTAATGTAGCTAAGAACCATCTTTATCACGTCAGGTTTTAATAAAAAATAAACGTCATCGAAAGAAAGAAAAGAAAGAAAGAAAGAAAATGTATTTATTTGCGGAATATGTGTGTTGAAGTTGTTACAAAATTATTTAAGCTTTCCAACATATTCTACCACATTGTGGTGTGCAAATATTTAAATATTTTTAAAAACTGTTTATTTAGTTATATACACGTTGTTTAAATATTAATTCAACAATCGGTTTATCCGTTCAAAACTCATGATGCCATAGACACAGACACCCTAAACGTGTAATACCCCTCGATTTCCGTCGGGGCTTAAAAAGGGAACCAAAACTTTAAAAAAAAACACAAATTTGCTACTCTGTTGTACTTTGAATATGGTATTTTTGTATATTTTAACACTATATTAACACAGTACAACATAGTAACGGTAAGAAATATCTTAGAGGTTTAGTATAATAGAACTCTGTTTGATTTTGTTGTTAATGTGTCTTATAAAAAAAATGAGGCAATGTATACGAGGCGATCTTGACGCGTTCAGCATTCACTTCCAGACAACTTTCTATAACAATAACAAAAACATTAAGTTGAAAATGTTTAATAAGCCCCGATAAATTCTATCCGTAATATGGCCACATAGAATCGTCTCGATTAAGTCAGCTTTTAAAAGAAAAAATATCGAAATAAGTCCATTCGTTTAGGAGTCATGACGACACAGACACAGATTAACACACAGGGTTATTAAAAAAATTGGAGAACACCAAACAGCGAACAGCAAACAGTTTGTGTTTATGCTAAAAAATGTCGATTTAAATTCATTAGCATTCATTCTTTACCAATGAAAACTCAAAATATAGAACACGAGACTTGATAAAAAATATATCCGTATTTAAATTGGCAAGTTTAAACAATTCTAGTATCATGAACACCGTTACTTTTAGCAAGACTGTATAAAAACCTAATGTAGTCGACACACAGACGAGTTTAAAAAGTTGACCATATTAAGCAAAGTTCAGATTTCATTTTGAGTATTCTGTGTGGTCTTATTTCGTGAATAATGAACTTGTAACTTTAATTAGTTCAAATAAAGAACCAAAATGATCCCCCGTGTTGGTCCGGGCTCCTTTGTAGAATGAACCATCTGCCTTCCTTGCCGGGCAGCTCGTAAAAGGCGAGCAAAGGCTCACTGTCGCTAACACCGTGAATTCTGACTAGGTGGTAGAATTTAGCAGCGACTCGCCCGGATTGGTACCACCGCCTTACCTGTTCCTGCCGCTATAACGTCATGACGTGTTCCGGTTCGGAGGGCAAGGTAGCCGGTAAACTTACTTTTGCTCGAGGCCTAACATCCCGGCTCCAGGTTGGCAACGCACCATTACCACCTTTGGTGTCTCTAGGCGGCGTGAATTTCTTACCATCAGGAAATCCGTCTGCTTGTTTGCCTTCCAATATCATAAAAAAAAAGTCAAGTGCAATTTGAACTAGTTCATGAAGTGTTCCGTAGTAACTAGCATACCTAAATTTTAATGTAATGTCGGGAAATCAACAGATTTTTTTATAGAAAAGGAACACATTTTCTTTTAAAAAAAACACATTTTTTATTATATAAATGATTTACAATAACATTTGGAACAAACTGGAGACCAAAATACCCAAATTATTGAATTAGAACTGGATGATATCTCCCTACTAGACCTGAGAGTGGAATACTCTATGGTGCCCTGGATGTGATACCTCTTCTGGATTATGGTCGTGAAGATACTTACTTACCTACCTATGGTCAGGTTACTATTGTATCTTACCATCAGGAGAGCTGTCTATTCGCTACTTTATCTAATCAAAAAAATGTCAATCTAGAGAGACACAGTCATCAGATGAATACAAGGATGAAAAATCGTGAAAGATAGTGATGTCTAGAAAACTGACATATTCTTAGACTGAATCGTCATAAATTCTATGCTTGATTACTTACGTAACAAATACTTTTTGGTAAACAAGTAAGTAATAAAAATCCTTTTCCCATTGAGCCTTATATAAGTTTGCGTGTGTACCAAAACGTTGCATAATGACGGAAATCAATCAATACTGAACACGAAGAAATCACTGCAAATTATCGACCAATCGTCTGATCACGTAAAACTAGAGATCTCGCACGTGTGAACTGGAGACGTCGATTTTCATTTCCTATTTTACTCAGAACAATAGCTTGAAGTTAATTTTGTTTCATCAAGATATGATTGTATTTGTAATGTATGCCGTTAGAACTAAAATAATAGAAAAATTGGCTATAAGATTATTATCATTATTAGGTAAGTGAAATTTGACTTAATTGTAGAAATACGTTGTGTAAGAAAGTGAAACGGTTTTGTGAGAAAGATGTAAAAGAGGTTTATAGTAAAACCATTATTTTTAAAGGTAATAGAAGAAGCAAAGGTCTAAGTCATAGTCATCAGTATAAGGACGTTGCAATTTCAGTTACTTTCAAGAGAAATCAGGTCATAAAAACAAACTACTGAAAACCAGCTGCTCGTGTCCAGCACTAACCCCGTCGCTCGCAGTAAAATGGGTATAAACTTCTAAACTCGCGTCAGGACACGTGACCGGATCGAAAATTCCTAAGACGGCGCAGGGCGCTTGTGCGAATGTTCTTGTTGTCATGTTTGTTTACGCTAGCGCAGTAAATAAATATTGTATTCTACCACATAAATGATAGTACTTTCATACTGATGATTAAAGCAATTCGTTCAAAATTATTCCCCAACCATTCCGAAATATTAAAAATGCACAACGTTAATATTCAACTTCTGCCGGCACTCCGGCACTCTTAATGCGAAAACTGTGTAATGTGATATCATATTCTTACTTTATTAGACATGGCAAGATAAAATCTGAAGCTTTCTAGAATACAGAGGTTTATATGCATTCATATTTATTATTTTAATAGTATTCTATTATTATGATTAATTTTAGAAAGAGTGGCCTCGATTTTGATCCATTGGTAGTACATACATTACATCAATGTTTGACGTTCATAAATAGGTATCACTTGTATGATCCATATGAACATATTTTTGATGATGTTTAATATTTTTGACTAATTCAGTACTTATAATTTAAAAACCTAATATACTTCCCAATTTCCTACGAAAATAAAAATTTTAAGCACTTAGATTTATGATAAAAGTAATTAGATTTTTTATTATATTGGAAGGCAAACAAGCAGACGGATTTTCTGATGGTAAGAAATTCAAGCTGCCTAGAGACACCAAAGTTGGTAATGGTGCGTTGTCAACCAGAGGCCCTATTGTTAGGCCCTGAGCAAAAGCAAATTTATCAGCTACCTTATCATCCTAACCGGAACACGTCCACCGCAAGCGCTGACATTATGGCGGCAGGCATACCACCTAGTCAGATGTCACGGTGCTAGTGACGATATGCTCGCCTTTTACGAGCTGCCTGGCACAGGAAGGCAGATGATCTATCCTGCAAAGAAGCCCGGACCAACACGGGAAATACTTTAAATCTCAATATTTTTGGCGATAGAGTTGCTAATACGTGTAATACTGAACTTAGCTGTTCTCATTTATGTTTTTGATTAGATTTTCCTACTACAATGGTACGTTAAAGTGCTGTTTCAAAGCGTATGAAACAACGGGAAACTGTTCGCTGATAAGTTGTTGCGCAAGTATGTGATCTGTCTTCTAATGACGTTAACCGTATAAAACTAATGATACATCTCGCGAGAAAGTTGGAATGTCCGAGTAATCACATTGTTAGTGTAGGTTCTAATTTTACACCTATTACAATGACCATTATGTCGATTTATGTGTAATTACAATAACTAGCTATTCTTTGCTCGTTAAAATAAATAATTGTTTATTTTTTATTTATTTTTGGACAAAAACTAAAAGTTGAAAACCATCGATGCCCGATTTTCGAACCTGTAGAATTACTCCTGAAGCTAGGTTTAATGCGAACTGGAAATTGATACAGGATTTAAATCATTTTATACTCTTGAACACAATACTACAAGGAACTTGGCGTGAAGATATGTATGTATGTGTAAATATAAAAAAGCGCTAGTATTATGTTTAAGAGTAAAAAGTGACACAAGTCCGATATCAATTTCCAGTTTGCATAAAATCGAGGTTCAAGAGTAACCCTACTGCTTCCTAACAATAGATTCGTATTCGATGAAGATGGTGCATCATCAGTGTTCTCCTGGGGCCCTAAAATGAACGCATAAAGCAGTATTATTTCATATTGCTAAATGTCCGTCTTTATGAAAACTTTATGGTATCTTCACGCCCATATACTCCCGAAGAGTTAGGCAGAGTCACAACCAGGGCACCCACGACTAGCCGAAGATACTAAGTCCCACAATGTGATAGGTGACAAGCCTATCGCCAACCGGGCACATATCCTATCCCGAGCAAAATTTCTTTTACATTAGAAAATTGGAAAACCCAAGTTTCCTTTTTAAATAATAAATATCACTAGACAAGCTACACAAATTGAATCTAACCCCAAAGTAAGCAAATTATATGCTTGTGTTATGGGTGTTAGTCAACGATACTAATACATAGAAATACTTAAATAGATACAAGAATAAATTTAATAAACACCCAGACCCGGAAATGCAGACACCTAAATGTTAATCACACAAATTTCTGCCCCCTTCGGGAATCGAACCCGAGCCTCGCGGATGGTCGGCGTAGTTAGGCGTGTACGCTAGCCACTCGACCAACGAGGCGGTCGGTATTGTTGCCCTACGCTTGATTCGAACCCGGGACCTAAAGCAATCATGTCCAACACCGGAACCGCTAGACCACAGAGGCGATTAACTTTATGGTATGCGTCATAAGGTTGTCTTTCTCCGATGACAATTAGTATTATTGAAATAATATTGTTAATAGAGCTTATGGTAACCCCCTGGTCTATTTATAAAGTAAATACCAATTCCAGCTCTGGCCACTGATGCCTGACCAAACATGGCCAGTCATTGAACGAGCACTTCGCCCGAACTCTCAACTCGCAAACACTTCATATGTTAGTGGGAGGTTTTCTCAGTTAAACAAACAGAATATAGGAAACTACTTGGTTCAAGATTTCAATAATTGCGAAGGTTAAATACTTGACAGTTGTTGGAAAATTGTTTTTTAATCCTTACTTTTTTTATTTTATCTATTATAAATGCAAAAGTTTGTATGTTTGTTTGTTTGTTTGTTACTCCTTTTTGGCACACATATAGAGGGTAACTTGGATTGACACATGGGATAGTTTAATCCCGAAATAATGTTCCTGTCGGACCACGCGGGCAACGCCGTGGGCAATAACTGGTACTGTAAAATTTTTTTTTTAAAAATGTATCCAAACCTTGATACAATTTATTTAAAAACACTAGTACTTTCCACAACATATTTTATTATTTTTTATTTTTATGATTTAGCCAACCGGTTTCGCTATGGCTAAATCATAAAAATAAAATATATTGTGGAAAGTACAAGTGTTTCTAAATAAATTGCATCATGAATGGAATTCCACCAAGCACCGACAATAAGAAGTATAGAATGTATCTAAATCGATGTAGTATGTACTTATGTAAAAAATGATAAAATGTGTTCATTTCTATGTTTGTTCTTCTTGCAAGTACAAACGGAGTGATGTTGCAACAGCAATATACCTAGTCTTGCCATAAATATTGTAATAAAGAAAAAAAATATTTTTTTAACTGCAAATAACATATATTACTTTTACAGTGTGTTAGTTTAATACATAAA
>NJDD01001780.1:0-14209 GCA_002245505.1 Calephelis nemesis | reverse complement strand
GAAAACACAATGAACAATCGTATAAAAATGACAGATTCGAAATTCAAATGTAATATTTTTTTATTTTTAAGTGTAACAGTATTTATGGCCAGACTAAGTATATTTGTTGTGTATAAATAGAAATTTGTAAGACATTTGTAGATAGTGCGACTATTTTTATCTGTATATCTAAATGGGTTCCAGCGGGAGAGCTAAATAAATTACTGTAAAACTCAGGCGTAGCCAGGGACAATTTTTAGCTATAAAAAAATATTCAAGGACACGACAATCTAACCCCAAATAAGCAAATTATATGCTTGTGTTATGGGTGTTTGTCAACGATTCTAATACATAGAAATACTTAAATAGATACCAGAATAAATTTAATAAGCACCCAGACCCGAAATGCGAATCTAAATGTTAATCGCACAAGTGTTGGCCTTCGTCGCGAATAGAACCCGAGATTAGCGATTGGTCTGTGTAGTTAGGCTGTCCACTAGCCACTCAGCTAACGAGGCAGTCAAGTTATGAATTTAACCGTCACTTTTTTTACAGAAATCCGAAAAATAACTTCTGAATGATATTTACTTTGTATGACGTCATAATAACTGTAGCCCATGGCAATTGAATTTAGTTTAATGTGACGTCACACGACGATCAAACATGGTCGTCTGCCTTTTAGTTTTGGTAGCCCACA
Organism: Calephelis nemesis; assembly: GCA_002245505.1. NCBI lineage: Eukaryota > Metazoa > Arthropoda > Insecta > Lepidoptera > Riodinidae > Calephelis > Calephelis nemesis. The sequence goes on along the minus strand of NJDD01001780.1, from coordinate 13,533 downwards.
AGTGTTACAATAATCAGACACTCCACAAGAGACGCTCAACACAGTTTGTTTTTCACTGTCTAATTGTAAGTGAAAAGGAAAAAAAGTAATTGAATATTGTTTAATTACATAAAATATTTTATACATATTTTAAAATAAGGAAAAAAGGCAAGCTCGCTGAGTTTCTTGCCGGATCTTCTTAGTGTGAGGTTGCGTTCCGTTTCGGTGGTAGATTTAGTTATTATATAGCCGCGTCACAAGTGCCTCTTGTAGGTTAACGTGAAATAAAGATAAATTTGAATTTGTTCAAAATATGAAAAGAAACATTTAAGATTCAAATTTAAGTAGGATATTATTTTAGTGTTAAAAATTGAAGAACTGGACTTTTACCGCCCGGTATATAGAGTTGCATGTTATAATAGGCTAGTTTATTTTTTAACTAACTTCGGAAAGGAAGGAGGTTTTGTTTTAAATCAAATCAAAGAACTGGAGAATTTCGTCATCATTTTTGTACCTGAAATTAAAATAAAAATGATTTTTTTATTTGTAAGGTGGTCCCGATAGCCATTGGAAATCTGTATCTGTTGATGTAATCGCAGAGAATGTTTATTTCTTCTTGTGTTTTTGATGAATTTACATTTAAAATTAAGTTGATTTTTGCAGTATTGTTGTGAATACTACTAGCCAACCTGACGAACTTCGCATTGCTAGAATTAGCAGCCTCTAATAGTTTTGAAGGACAAAATTGAAGTTTTTTCTCACTTTGTCTGCAATGTTCCCCGTTTTTCTCTCTAGATGATCCTTTTCCTAACAATAACCAATACAACAAAAAAATAATTAGCAAAATTGGTTCATCCGTTCAAGCATATTGAGATGAACATTCGAAATGGGAATTCATTTATCAGCAAAAGAGCAACATATAAAAATCAATATTTTTGATCCTATCATGATTATTTTATTTCACTTCGTAACAAAATTCTTTCCTTATAGTTTCTTTAATTCTTTCTTCACGACTCTATTTTTATATGCATCATAAATATTCCGTTCTTTTTCATTCATGGTAATATTATGATAATATTGTGCTAGGTTAGTGCCTACTTATCAATAATAAAAGTTACAAAAAATCTAACGATAGATATTGCCAATAGCAAGCTATAGTAATAGATACACCTTGACGTCGCCAGTAAAAAGTTTGAAGACGTGCCTTGTAGCAGGTGTTTTACTCACCTGTCATTCTACTCATTGACTATACTTCATTATTGCCACGTTTTTTAACCGACTTCAACAAAGGAGGAGGTTCTTGATTGTACGTTTTTTTCATATGTTTGTTACGCGATTACTCGGCTAATAGCTAACCAATTATAAAGGTTATTTTTCAGAAAGATAGGTCACAATGTCGAGGTTTGATGTTCCAACATATTTTTTCAATATTTCAGTTTATACGTAGCGAAGCACGTATTGGGCCGCTAGTTCTATTATATAAAAATATTTAATTAAATTATAATAAAAAAATAATAAATGTTCCTGGACAAGTTGCACAAATTGAATCTAAACCCACAAGTAAGCAAATTACGAGTATATGCTTGTGTTATGTGTGTTAGTCAACGATACTAGTACAAAGAAATACTTAAATAGATACCAGGATAAATGTAATAAACACCCAGACCCGGAAATGCAGACATACTAATGTTCACCACACAAATGTCTCCCCCGTCGGGATTCGAACCCGAGCCTTACGGTTAGGCGTGTACGCTAGCCACTCGACCAACAAGGTGGTCATATTAGTTATATTATGATCTGCAGGGCTAAGTATCTTTTTAGTGATGATCGCTGGGTGGAGTGTACATAAAATAGATGTCAAATGAGGTGTTTTATATTTGCTATCTCTATTGTATTTCTGTTGGTCACTGGAGATAGCAAATACAAAACACGTCATTTGACATCTATTTTATGTACACTCCACCTAGCGATCATCACTAAAAAGATACGGAGTCAGGGGGCTGATAACATTACTCCGATATTATTATTAAGTGTAACTCAAAAACTACTGTTATTTAATATTTGATATATTCGACGCCTGGTAAAACTTCCAATATTCATATTTTTAATAAAAAAACACTTGAACTTTTTAACGTATCACTTATAATTTATTATATTTCATAAACAACTTACCGGTTTCGCTTTTATAAGCATCATCAGATAAAACTAGTATAAGTTTAAATTTCAGACCTGATGATGCTGGTAGGTCATGTTGACAAATATTATGTTGATTAAACATCTTAAAAGAAAATAAGATCACATCACGCAATGAGTCGGTTTTTACAGTTTTGATGCGCTTTATTATTTCCTAGTGCCTACGGGCGTCGTAAGTACATTCTTTATTAGTAAGCTGAGTCTACACATTAAAAAATATCACTTCACGCCAAGTCCCTTACGGGGTAAGCAGAGAGTATCGAGTGCCAGACCTCACGATCCTGACCAACCTGTCTAGCTTCCTTCACATTCATTACACTTTTCATACAAACACGCCTTGGTCTCCCCGGGTACTTACATAAATCCACATTCGCATAAATAATAAAATAATAAAAATAAATAGGATTAGGAAATGTTGCTGTGGCTTTTCTGAACTTAACATTTTTTTTAATCGTGCTATTTGGGTATTTTAGGATTCTCATGATGCTTCTAAACTACACATTTCTTGTTCTTGTCTGCTCACGAGTCACGGTGAAACTTTTGAACTAATTATGACGTGGTTTTCGACATTTTTCGAAAATTATTAAAGTTTCTGAATTTTCGAACTGACATCAGACTTGAAGTAATTTTGATAACAACTAGCCAACGCTTATGAATTCGCTAGCGTGCTATATAATCTAGGAGATACTACTAGAAGATATAGCTTGTAACAGACGATTTGATTAAGTACCTATTATTTAGTTTAAAAAATTGAACAAACCTTTTAGTCTTGTAGGAATCTGATCAAAATAAGTCCAGTAGTTTTCCGTCATTTGGTAACAGCCAAAATTCTAAAAATAATTTACGTCTATAGCATTATTTAACATTTTATTTCATTCCCCCCCATTTTACATTTTACTCATATCCCCCGCGTTGGTTCGGGCTCCTTTGCAGAATAGGCCATCTGCCTTCCTGCCAAGCAGCTCGTAAAAGGCGAGCATTGGCTTACCGTCACTAACACCGTGACATCCTACTAGATGGTTGAGTTTCACAGCATCTCGCCCGGATTGATACCACCGTCTTACCTATTCCTATCGACACCATTACCACCTTTGGTGTCTCTAGGCGGCGGGAATTTCCTACCGTCAGGAAATCCGTCTGCTTGTTTGCCTTCCATTATCATAAAAAAAACATTTAGGGACTACTTAACTAAAAACTACTACTACCTTACTACTACTTGGTGTCTTCGGATAGTCGTGGGGTCGTGAGTGCCCTCGGATTCTTTGCTCTAACTCCTACTACCTATAAGTTATATCATCTAAATATGAAAAATGGCTTGATAAAACCTAACCAATTAAAATTAATCCAAGAGCGTATAGTCATATTCTGTTTAGTACTTTAGTCATGTTTGGAAGTACAGAAATGTGTGAATAGTTAATTGTTATTATATATTATTATTCTGTAATAACTTATTACATACAGTATTTTTCATAATATTACCTTACAAGTGTCGGTTAAAATGACTTCACCATCAGTTGCCGTTAGTTGTCTTAGTTCGAAGTAAATCTATCAAATTGCAAATCTAATCTTCTTTCAAAGCTTTCATATACCGTAATAGTTTATGAGACATAAATTTGAAGAATGCTATAGACATGTTTAGGTGCTAACTTGTGTTAAAGTGACTGTACAGAAAATTGGAAATGTTTAAATTTTCTGATCTTTACGAACGTTACTTTATGGTCAGTAAATTAGGGGGTCCCAGTCATTTCGTGAGGCATTTTATAATTTTCCAATCACTTCAGAGTGAGGCGTTGAAGATTGACGCAACCCTTCACCCATCCTCAAATGTTGCTTGTTTTTTAACTAATTGAATTCGTTATAAAAAGAAACTATATGCTTTAAAATATTATTTAATATAGTTGAAAACGTAATATAGAATCACAATTATCTTAAAATTAAAACTTTTATATAACCCTCTTGTAACCTTTCCCTAAAAATCAATATAGAGCTAAAAAATATCTTAATCACATCAGTTTTCAACCAAAAAAAATCCAATGAAAACAGACAATTTTTAGAAGGTGTGATGCTGCAAACACACCCACGTGTATGGGTACTCGTCAAAGTTATAAAAAGTTAAAATAAAAGGTTAATAATTTTTTTTTGTTGAAAACTACTTTCTACAAAGAACTTCAAAAAGTTTGTAATGGTGGATATAGCTTTTTGCTGTATTTAAATTTAAATCGTTGGATGCAGGCCGCTTCCATCCGGTCGAAGTGGAAGTCAATGGGGGAGGCCTATGTTCAGCAGTGGACGTCCTATGGCTGAAATGATGATGATGATGATGAAATTTAAATCAACTTAATTTTCTCGTAATGTTAATATTTCTTGCAGAAAAAATACATGACATTTGACGAGACCCTCCCTCTTAAAGATTCAGTAAGAATTAGCAGACCCCTTAAACAAATGTAATAATGAATGGACGCTCCTTAACAAATCTCTCAATGGTGTTTAATTTTTATAAAATCCTTTACTAGCTATCCGTGCAACTGAAATAGATCCTTACTTATCAATTCTTTTCTTTTCTATTCCTATAACTGTCAGTGCGCCAAAAATATAGCTCCACTTCTATTTATTTGCCTCATAAACATTGCTGAGATGACGAAATCTTATCTTTGTTTCAAATCTGTATAATATACTAATATTAAGGATACTAGCTTCCACCCGCGACTCCGTCCGCGCGGATGTCGGTCTTCGCGTGATAAATCTGAAAAATTAAGATTTATTTTTTTCTACGTATTTTTCCAGGATAAAAAGTATCCCATTTTATGCCCAGGATAATAAGGTATAATTATACCAAGTGTCATCGAAATCGAATCGTTAGTTTTCACGTGATGCCTGAACATACAGACAGACAAAAAAAATTTAATCACATATTTGGGTTTGGTATCGATCCAGTAACAGTAATACATGCTATTTATTTTTTCAATATTTTCAATGTACAGAATTGACCCTTCTACAGATTTATTATATGTATAGATTTACACAAATTGTACACACCGTACCCCAAAAGTAGCAAATTAAATACTTGTGTTATGGGTGTTACAGCCGTACACAGAGATGTTAATTATCTTTTAATCAGTCATTAAGTGGTCTTTTCATATAAAAGCGTGACAGAAATGTTAATTGATGTGAGGCACATGCATACAATATACGTACAGGAACATAGGAAATGCTTAATTAACCAATATAAATTTAATAAACACACAGACCCGGAAATCGAGACATAATGTTCATAAAAACGCATGCCCCCGAATCCGAGTCTAGCTGTTGGTCAAACGAAAACTAACTCGAGAAAAGTCACAAGTCACAGTTTGTACGAAATTAAATTATTTATTTAGTGTTATTTTTTCCAATCTTCCAAAATATATTTGTTGCTTTAAAATTGAAGAACGACTGCGGTCTACCGTCATCACAGAATTATTTATAGATATTCTCAGTCGACATCAATGCTTCTTTTACCGGTCAACATAACGTTCAAGTGGATAATATTTAGATAGTTAAATTGACAATATCAGTAGCGGCTATTACTATATGCCAAAACAAATAGTTTAATTAAACACTTGATTAATAATGACAATCCAAAATACAACTAAGATCAAGTGATATTTATTATAAAATGTAACTCACTCAATACATTTATGGTTTGCCAACATTAATAAGCAACTTCGCAGTATCAAACTTAATGTTTCGTCCTTGAAGTTCAGCCGTACATTGAATCATATCGCAATCATCTGATGGTAGCCGATACTGAGTGTCACGCTCCATTACCCGCTGTGCGACTTTTTTACGTTTTCTCCGTCTGAGGTTAGGAAATACGTTACATTTAATAAAACTAGCGCTTAATATCACAGTCATGATATTTTTTATAAGACATCAAGCATCCGTTGCAGTTCCATTAAAAAAAGTATTTTTTTTTCTTTTTTTAATAAAAAAACATTACAGGCAACGAATGATGTTTATCAAGTACCATTTTTTATTTCATATAAAATAATGGGAAGTGATAAAGATATTGTACGAATCGTGACACGATACCTCTATCATGTTAATCTATGGAACAGACTAAAACATATGCAATATCTAAGATCTTGCATATAACATAATACATACCTACATACAAACACATGTGAAACACTAATTGATTATTTGAATCTGAAAAATAACCGCAAATGTTAGAATGTCATAAGTTTCGATAGGTAAACTAAATCCAAAGGAATGCGTTCTCGATCGTTCAGTCTGCTACTCCTCATTCCCAATCTCCAATGCAATTTAGCGACTTTGTTACATTTTTGAAGTGGAAACTTCTTAAGCTGCGTTGTACCCTTTTTGTGATAGGCAAAAAATGCTTAATTTTAGCATTTTTTCTCTCGCGTCTGGACTCGTGACTTGGTCGAAAATTCGTAAGACGAAGGGAGAGTAAAACCACTGTATGGTATCGCCGCATTTCATTCCGTGATTTTCGTTTCCCCTACCGATATATCTTCAAACTAGCCAGATAGCGCAGTATATATTTGTTCTTGAAGAAAATCAATTAAATGAATATTATATTTTACCACATAAATGATAGTACTTTTATAAGTAGTGATAATTAAGACAATTTGTAAAAATGATTCCCCAACCATTACAACATACTAAAAACGCACTACGCAAATATTCAAGTTTCACTTCTGCCGGCACTTTCGGTGTGCAATCAGTTTTAAAAAAAAAACTCTTATGTTACATTCACAAATACTTACTTCATAGCTTATTTGAAAGATCAGTTACATAAATATCAAACTAAAGTACATATTTATCACAATTAGTCAATAAATATATTCACTATATGAAGACAGTCATTTTCCCGCAAAGCTAAATACAACTTTCAAATAAAATTAATATCACCAGATAAAATCACATGAATTGATGAATAGGGTTACTTTTGAAATTTGATTTCATACAAATTGGAAATTGCAATTAGATTTCTGTCATTTTGCATTCTTGAAAACAATATCGAATCCTTTACATTTAGATAAAAAATACAATATTTTGTATCGGAATTACTGAATTATTTACATTTACTTAATAATAAACAATAGTTTATTATGTCTCAATTAATGTTAATATAAAAGAATAGACCATCTGCCTTCCTGTGCCAGGCAGCTCGTAAAAGGCGAGCATAGGCTTGCCGTCACTAACACCGTGACATCTGACTAGGTGGTAGAGTTTCGCAGCGACTCACCCGGATTGGTACCACCGCCTTACCTATTCCTGCCGCCATAACGTCATGACGTGTTCCGGTTCGGAGGATAAGGTAGCCGGTTAACTTACTTTTGCTCGAGGCCTAACATCCCAGCCTCTGGTTGGCAACGCACCATTACCACCTAGGCGGCGGAAATTTCTTACCATCAGGAAATCCGTCTGCTTGTTTGCCTTCCAATGTTATAAAAAAAATTCGCGAGTAATGCGTTTAAGAGTACCAAATGACACAAATTTGCATTAAATTGAGATTCAAGAGTAACCCAATTGACCCCGTCGCAAGAAAATTATATGTTAATGATATGGGTAATAGTCAGCGATACTAATTTCGAATACACTGAATATACTTTATTATTCACCAAAATTTAAAAAATAATACACACTCTTTTACTTATAATATTTAACTTAGGTGCCCAAAGACGGTCTTACCGCTGCAGAGCGAAGGTGGTAGAGTGCTGTACAGCAGTTCACTAGGATCCGTACCTATCTTACCTATGTCTGCGGCCAAAGCTTGTCGTTGTGGTGTTTCGTAGTAAAGGGTTAGGGAGAATATTACACGTGGCCTAAGATCTTGGCTACAAGGAACATACCAGCAACCAAGATATTTATAGTCAGCTGTTGTTGTTGCTCTAATCCCAATAGGAGAGTCATTGCTTGTTCGCCATTTATAATACAAAAAAATGTATTGCTAAATCTGACTGCATACGAGAATACGTTTACACGTCCAAGTACCTGCGATATCTTGATATTTATAAATCTGTACATACTTCTGGCTAAGTCTGGATCCGATAATGGAATTCCTAAAAAATCAAATGTTAAATTTTTAGGCACTTGAAGTTGGTTTTAGGCACTTTAACTGTGCTTTAATAATCATAAAATAACACGGGACCCATTGAAGAATGAAATTTAAAGAAAAAAACAACATTTAATTTTATTAAGAAGTCAGGAAGAATACCTGTCCGTATTTTAGATTTCAGTGCGAACAATCCAAGTGTGGAGTCCTGCACTGACATACAAGTTATCACATTAATAATAAGTATACATTCTACTTAATTGGACTATTTTGTTTCCACTTATAGAATGCTTCTCTTTTACCAACGTAATGTTAAAATATTTCAGATATTTTACTTAATAAGATGTTTTACTTATATACATATTTCTGAAAGGTCAAGGAAACTCAATAAGCATGTGTTATTATAAGGCGTGCTACACAATGAAAATCGTATTCATCAAGGATATTAGTGACTTTTATGTGAAATACTAACTGTTCTAGTATGATTGATACGATAATTTTTGTGTGTATGTTTTGTATAATTCGTTACATACGTATACACAAATTACTAAAAAGATATTATGCGAAGGAGGTGTCAAGAGTCTCTGAAACCGGTGTGTTTGTATGAAAAGGGTAATGAATATGAAGGAAGCAAGACAGGTTTGTCAGGATCGTCAGGTCTGGCACTCGAAAATCTCTGCCTACCCCGTAAGGGACTTGGCGTGAAGATATGTATGTACTAAAAAGAGAAGGTTAGGAGAGCAAGGAGGAGGAAGAATTAGGTTTAATAGTTCAGCTTCTTTAGAACATTTTACATTTCTCTGTTCTTCAGATAAAGATTTTGAGATATCGTCATTAGTTAATAGCGTCGTAGTAAATTCGATATTCGAGTTATGTTAATGCACGTTAATGTGTCCTACATTAGTTAAGTATTAATTCATCATCATCATAATCATACCAGGAAGTCCACTACTGAGCATAGACCTCTCCCATAGATTTCCAAAGGTATCGATCGGACGCAGTTTACATCCAGCGATTTACTGAAGCCCTCTGCAGATCGTTTATGTAATCGAAACAATATTTCGATCATAGCCGCACAAATTTTGTACTATTAATTACTGATGTTTATGATAGTTACATAGACCTAACTCGGTTTAAAGCGTTAAAAAATCGTTTTTAACATTTTCGTATGAAATTATTCGGTTCGGAACGTACTTACATAAGTATGTGACAGACCTTACATATACTACAGCTATAGTAGGTATAATGTGTATGATATTACGCGACTTATATTTTTACCATAAGTTTTAATGTTATTCTCAATTTTTTTTTATTGACATTTTTAATTTGTTTTTGACATACCTACATATTTTTTTTAAATTTTTACTTACAAAAATATAATGTTAATATTTTTTTAAATTGTAGTAATGTGCTATTTCATAATCTATGTTATGTTATTATTAAGTAAGGCATTATTGACTTTCAAAAAATGTACTCAGTTACTTATTTTGAATAAGTAACAAGGAAATCGGACTATTTCTTTATCTTCCAAAATAAACAAAAAGTTTGCTGTCAGATTGGCTACGAAATCAACAAATGTGAATGTAGCCTTAAGTAAGCAAGAACAAAGAATCATTAGTCCGTGCGACTTGCGAGGTCAGGTCTCATTGTGTTGTCTTCACAGGTTTAACAATGTGGTAGCGAGCAGTTCCGTGAATGGAAACAAATGTAACATAAGACATGTATGTGTATGTTAACATAAGTATTAAGTTAAGTATATTGCTGAAGGTAAATTTGAACACATCGGAACTGATAAATGAATGATAAATTACGAAAACGGAATATTGCGACAAAAGGGCGTCCATAAATTACTTGAGAGGTTTAAGGAGGGGAGGGGGTAGAGCCATAATCTTACGTTGGAGAGAGGGGCAAATATCAAGATTTTTTTTTTATTAAAACAAAAAAATATAAAATTTTGGTCCATTTAATCTAGATTGTATAATCTTAAGAATTAAACTTAAGCGTCATCTTAATACGATCAGGATCGTTGACTAATTCATTCGAAAGAAAATAATTTTATTCGTACTTCAATGTTATATATCCAGTGACTGTCAACCATATTTGTTTTATACCAAATAGCTCTATTTAATCTGAATTTACAGTAAAGTCCGTCCTTTGTTTTCACGCCACTTCACAATCCACATTTTGAAACATCTCACATGAGATTGAGGGATGGGGGAGGGGGTTGAATAAAGTCTCACGACATCTCACCAGGGGGGAGGGGCAGATAATTTAAAAAAAAACATCTAACATAATTTATTATAAAATCATATCTACTTAAAGTTGTTTCAGTACGTTGAAGGTATCAAAAATATGAAAACTATGAGAAATCGATTAATACACTTACATAAAATACAGGACTAGAATAATATATAACCTCCTCCTTTTTTCTAAAGTTTAAATTAGCAATGATTGCATTTAAAAAATATTTTGTTTTATAAACCTACTATTACTGTAGTATCAAAAACATATGAAAACTTAGAAACCGGAAACATACGTAAAAAATACGAGACTAGAATATATTATATAACCTCCTTTTTTTCGAAGGTTTAAATTAGCAATGATTATATTTAAAAAATATTTAGTTTTATTACATACTAGCGGCCCGTCCCGGCTTCGCACGGTTGTAAAATATAGATAAATAAATCTTCCTCTTCAATCACTTTATCTATTTAAAAAACCGCATCAAAATCCGTTGCTTAGTTTCAAAGATTTAAGCATACAAAGGGACATAAGGACAGAGGAAGCGACTTTGTTTTATACTATGTAGTTTATTACTATACTTCTACAGTAGTAGTATCAAAAAATATGATAACTATAAGAAATCGACAACATACATAAAAAATAGTTTTCTTTTTTTTCGACGGTTTAAATTAGCAATAATTGCATTTAAAAATAATATAGTTTTATTACTATTTTAACATATGTACACACAGACAGTAAATTCAATTACTAGTGAAGTAATTGAATTTCAATAACTCAACCACAATGAGTGAACGGGTCCGATCTCGAATCACGTTCAGTGAATTGGATCGATGCTAATGTCGATTAATTTTACATATTATTTCTTTGGTTAACGTTTCTGATGCAGACTATTAATTCAACCTAGATTTCTATGAATATGTCTAGACGAAATGAGAGCATTTATTTAGATACAGTTTACTAGGATGCATAGCACGATAGCTGTTCTGATTTTTGATACAGCTCAAAACAATGAATGAATGATTGAACTCATTATTGTGAACACTTATTGATTATTAAATTTAAACATAAAACGTAATGATAGAAATATAATTTAAAGTTTGTTATTTACTTAATTATTGAGTAGTAAAATTTCAAAAAACCGACTGCGATTTAAATAATAATAATGTCATCCACTAACACAAAAATTGAGTATTTACAATTTTTTTGCGATTCAATCATATGATCCAGACTCGGTGGCAAAGAAACCACCTCAGAAGTATACTTTTTCAAATTAAACATTTAAAAACCGTTCACAAATGACTGAGAAATCGATTAATATATATAATATTATAGGTACCTCCTTTTTTCGAAGTCCGTTGAAAATGTAGTTTTATAATCAAAGCAAAGCGATCTCTAAAAGACATTTACTTTTCCATCGTAAGTGCACCTACACTGTAGGTACGAAAACTAGATAAGGATCATTATGTTGCACTACATTATTAGAATATACAACATATAGTATTGTATATTATATAACAATATGTTGCATACTTTATTAATTTAACACCTTATTATTATCAGAAACAAAGGAAATCTTAATAACATTTAAATAAAACAAGCAAATGTATGTACAATCTAAAATAAAAACTTAAAAATAATTATTAAAAATGGAAATGCTGTTATTACTAAAATTATACATATTTATGTAAAAAAAATATATGTTTTATAAAAAACTAAATTACACTTATAATTACGCCTAGTCCAGTTTTGTCAATCAAGTATCTAAAGCAAATTTCTATTTGGTTTTCTCTCTCGCTGAATTAATTTGAATAACTAATTAATTAAGGCATCTGATAGCTCACGCATTTGCACAAGATGGTCGCTTATTTGTGTGTTTATAAAAAACACCTGAAATCATATCACTAAATTCTCACAGATGTTGAGGACAGTGGGCTTAATAATTAATAACATTTAGCGGAAGCCATTACATTCCTTTAATAAGTAAAAGTTTATTATAATATACTATCTATTATTTATATGTGCTCTTCACTAATAGGTTTGAAGTCGATGCCAAGTCTCAAACTAATAATTATTATATAATAACTAATAAGTACTAAATTGACTTGGCACCGACTTTAAACCTATTAGTGTTTTCACGCCCACATCCCCGAAGAGGTAGGCAGAGGCACAACCGGACATCCACGACTAGCCGAAGACACTAAGTCACACAATGTGATAGGTGGCAAGCCTTTCGCCATTTATAATTTTAATCTAAATCTATATCCTTTAATACACATTATTACTAAATCGAAAAAACTTGGCAAAAGTTATGAGGACATTTGTAAAACTAATATTTTTAAACTGGGAAGAGTAGTACCATATTGTGTCAAGTAGTAAGCGTTTGAAAGCTAGACTTTTTTTATTTTTTTGTCTTCATCCAACAGTGAAAAACCACAAAAAAGTGCAATTTTTTTTATTAATTTGTCCATTTCTGGAACCTTCAGACCATGCTGCCACGTGTTCCGTATGATTTTTATCAAGCTTTAACTATCTTTGCTATATTATTGTAAAACAGGAATCCCGTCCTCTAAAGACCTACCGATACCAATGTTCGATTTCTACACTCGTAATGTAATATAACTTTATACACATAATATAATGCGAAAGTGCATTCTCCGCTGGTTCGGTCATGTGGAAAGAATGAAAGATGAAAGATTGACAAAGCGAATGCGAATGTATAATACAATGCGAATATGGATGGATGTAGGTACCCGAGGAGACCGAGGTTGATAATCCACGATCAGGTCACTCGAATATTATCCGAGGGTGGTGTCAAGAGTCTCCGAAACCGGCGTGTTTTGTATGAAAAGGAAGCCAGACAGGTTTGTCAGGGTTGTGAGGTCTGGAACTCGATACTCTCTACCTATACCCCGTAAGGGACTTGGCGTGAAGATATGTATGTATGTATAATATAGGTAGCTAGCAGCAATGGGGGTCATTGGCCAGAAGCGTGCACGTTGCGATCCCTGCCAGTCCATTGGACTGCAATTCTGGCCCGAAAAAGTGCCGCAGAG
>NJDD01001779.1:207686-246711 GCA_002245505.1 Calephelis nemesis | reverse complement strand
TGAAAAAAAATTAATATGCTTAGATTTATAACTAGAGTCTAGTGTTTGTACGAATGCACTAGGTAGAATAGACTGTCTGCTGTCCCACCTAGCAACTAAAAAGTAAACTTGCCCTATTTCGTGAAATACAAACCCGTACAAATAAAAATAAATTAAATAGTAATTAAAGTCTTTTCTTTTTCCTGTTCCATAGAATAAAAACAGGTCAACTGTGAATTCGAAACAGTTGCAAAGTTACTTAATACTTAGTTAAAAGAAAGTATCTTCACGCCCTTATCCCCGAAGAGGCAGGTAGAGGCACAAAGAGGGAACCCACGACGAGACGAAGACACTAAAGTTCCACGATGTGATAGGTGGCAAGCCTATCGCCACCCGGGCACATATTCAATCCCGAGCAACAGTTTTTATTATTATTACAAGATTGGAAAAAACAAATTTCTTTTTGTTGTCTGACCCGGGAATCGAACCCTGGACCACAGGGGCACACATTTCCTATCATGCTCATAACCTATCTTTCTAATAAGGAATCATCAAAATCATTTGGCTATTGGCCGAGTAATCGTGTAACATCCAAATAAATAATAATAAAAAAAACGAAGTCTAATTATTCAGAACTTCTTGATTTTCTGGAACCATTTAAAAAGTAAAACTTGATAAAACGAAAAAAATAATTTAAAAATGTCAATTAAAACTCACTAAGCACGGCAAGTTTCGAACCCTCAACCTCACACGTCAAATCCGGCTATCTAACCGCTACGCTGTGTACGACTTTAACGAAGCTATGAAATACATTATTGGGTACTAAGTACCTAGTTCCATAATTTGAAACTTGCATGTGTGTGCGTAATCTTTGTTCACGTATAATGTATCGCCTGTAATGAATACTAATGTCAAAACAATTTGCTTCTATAAATTTTTTCTCAGAAACATGAGTGCTCATAGGGTTACATGTGTTTTATTTGTCTTAAGAAACAATCGGAAAAGGCGCAATTTCGCATGAAATTAGTTTATTTGTCGTTTATAACACTAAAATAAATAAAAACTTGTGATTTGACAGAATAGCGCCATCTCTTGTAATTTTTTGCCTAGCTGTGTTGAACGTTTGCCCTTAAGGTCACAAAATGGACTTTAGCACCCTCAACTCTGTATAGCGACCCAATGATTAACCCAAATACTTAATTGGTCATTATTTGGTCATAATTGGTTGTGTTTTGGTCATTTGTCACCCTGGTCACACTGCTGGGTGTGGTGAAGCCACACTATTTAATATTTTTTTATTGTTAGATTGTAAAGTATGCGTGCGGGTTGATGGCAACAACGCCTTGGTTTGATGTTAATAATGGCGTCAAGCAGGGTTGTGTGTTATCAGCACATTTGTTTATCTTATATTTGGACAAATATTTTCAAAGGTTAAGATCATTGAATGTGGGAATGCGTATGGGTAACCAAGTGGTGAACTGCCCGATTTATGAAGATGAGGCTATACTTTTGGGCTCTACACCATCTGAGCTGCAAACACTGGTCACAGTTATGAAAGAAGATTGATGATGTAGTGCTGGAACAAGTGAATGTATATCTTGGTTGTGCTTTTAGCAGGGAAAGAAGGCACACCGCGGATGTAGAGAGGAGAGTGAGTGCAGGAAATAGTGTGAATGGAGCGTTGGGTAACCTATTCCAAAGCGAGGTTTTGAGTCAAAAAGCTAGACTCACTTTGCATAATTCTATGCTTATCCTGTATCCTGTATGTCAAAAAGAGCATGAAAGTATTACAAATGAGGTCGAAAAAAGGGCACTACGGAAAATCTGTGGTGTAACGCTCGCTGATCGTATACGTGACAGCGAGATCTAAGAAAAAGTGAGATTAAAAAAAGTGTTGCTGTTAAAATGCGAAAGGGCATGTTCCGCTGGTTCGGTCATATGGAAAGAATGACAGATGAAAGATTGCCAAACAGATAACAATGCGAATGTGGATGGATGTAGGTACCCGGGGAGACCAAAGCTGACATTCCACGATCAGACCACTCCGATCCGAGGGTGGTGTCAAAAGTCTCCAAAATTGACGTGTTTGTATGAAAAGGGTAATGAATGTGAAGGAAGTTAGACAGGGGGGTTAGAATGAACCACCGTCGTCTTGAAACGAACGTTCGTTTCGGGCCGCTTATAAATGTCAAACTCAAAAAGCGTAGAACGTTCGTGCCAAACAAAACGTGACGTCGGCGATAGACGTTAGACGTCTGACAATTGACAAATAACAAATTTGATATTGACGTGTTTTAAGTCGTGTCGTCATAGACAAAATTTTGTTTTTTCATACAAATTCGGTCATTACCCTTCGTTTACACGATATCGCTTCAAGTTATGATTGTTCTAGCTTTATAAAAAACGATAACGTTTTGAAACGAAACGCATCGTCCAAGCGAAACGAGGCGATCGCGCCCAGATGAAAGTGCACATTCTAACCACCCAGGTTGGTCAGAATCGTGAGGTCTGTCATTCGATACTCTTTGCCTACCAGATAAGGTATTGGCGTGAATATAATATATATGCATCCAGATAATAAAAGTACACTGAGTCTTGGAAATTATCGGACGTAAGTCGGTGACTTGACCTGGAGTGTTCAGATTTCTGAAGGATATTTGGGGCACTTGATGTTTATGTCTTATGCATTTTTCAGTCGCTGTTGTAAACCGCAGCTAATACTATGTTTCCAGCTTAAGCGCTTCAAGTTGGAAATATATTAGGTATCACGCGCATATTACGTCCGATAGTTTGCAGTCTCAATGTACTTTTATTACAGAATCTATAAATGCTATCGTCGGCACTTGGTGGAATTACATTGTGTACACATCTTCTATTACCTATAGCCTGTTGTAATTATTTTGGAATTATTCATAAATAGTGTCGTGTTATTATCGGAAAAGTTAACAAAATCTATTACCGATTTTTATAGGTTACACTGGAAAATCGGAACATATTGTGTATTTACAATGAATCGATATAATAATTTAATTTTTACATAATTAGGCGGTACTTGAATACTTCAAAATATCTCAATCGTCATCTTTAGGCAGATATAGTCTCTATACAAAGATACTAGCTGCCCGCCCTCGCTTCGCTTCGGTTATTCAAGAATGTAAATCCTACTTAATATTATAAATGCGAAAGTTTGTGAGTGTGTCTGGATGTCAGGATGTCAGTACGGATGTTTGTTACTCTTGCACGCAAAAACTACTGAACCGATTACGATGAAATTTGGTATGTAGGTAGCTGAAGACCCATAATAATATATAGGCTACTTTTTATCCCGAAATATAGCATTCAAGGACACCAGAGGGGCCGGGGAAAGGGAGAATGCAGTAAGCGCGCATGTCTTGGCTACGCTTCAACGATATTTAATTTTGCGCCCGTAGATTTTAACTTTTTGATAACTCGTTAGTTGTTAATTTTTTTCTGATAGTGTAAAAGACAATTTTGATCTAAATTACACGCATAACCTATCTATCAGATTTATTTGATTAAGGGTTAATACTGTATTGTTCAAAATATGTACTAAAGTAACCCTTTATTTTACTGTTTTAAGTAAACGCAAAAAACGGTTATTGTGGGTTATTCTTTAAAGATAAACATATACCACCGCCTACTTTTTTTGAGATCTATCTAAGAGGAAAAATCCCACCACACATTGTTTTGTTAAAACTCAAAAGGTTTTGGCAGCGTTTTCGAGGAAATCTCCCAATCGGCTTATTTTTGCCGACATATTGAACTAATATTCTTGTAATATCGTTGGTTTGTACAAAACATAAATTTACTATAACCCGAATGAAAATCCGTTAAGTACTTTTCGAGTAAATCGTGAACAGACAGTTAGACGTGGCGGGGGACTTTGTTTTATAATATGTATTGATAAGTATTTTCGATTGAGTCATGAATTCGACGACATTATCAATTATTGGTTAAAGGATAGCGCCCAGTTGGATGGGCCGGAACGGGGCGCATCGCAGCGCAAAAATCCGCCTAGATCGCTTGCATACATTTTGTATGGAGCAACGCCCACTGGGCCGGGGCACATCGGTGCGGATTTTTCCGCGGCGGATTTCCGTGAGGTACCCCGCGCGCTTACCCCGATGCGGCCCACAGTGACCAAAGAGAAAAGAGTACTATGGTATTTTAACTAGAGGTGCCACTTTCCATACTTGAAGATCGTATGATAACTACTAGATGGCGCAACTTTCCATTCTTGACGACTTTAACGTCGAGTGGCCTTTCTATTTCGTTGCTCTACTTTGGTATTGAGTAACAAAGATCCGCGCCGATGCGATGCGGCCCGGCCCACATCAGTGGGCTTTGCAATGCGATGCGCCCCGGCCCGCCCCGTCATCAGTGGGCCTTATACATAAATCAGTATTTCCCAAATGTCGGGTCGCGACCCGGTATCGAGCTATTTCGGCTCGCAACAGAGACGAGAAAACTGCAAGCCCTTGCGCTTAACCTCACCAAGCCCCTCACTCTCTTTCTGCCAATCATAGATATTCAGCTCGTACAATTTAAACCGCTTTTTGCAGAGATCTTCAAAACAATTTAGTATTCATTAAATTTTCAATACCTGGATGACCGAGGATTGCTCGGTATTTTTTTATATAAATTATGTTTTATGGAAATTATATTAAAGTACGAATTATACACTAATAAAATGATAAAATATGAATAATATTTTTCGATCTTACCGACAGAATAATAAAAAATATGAACGACAACGCCATCTGCTGGAACAACTTTATTGCTTACAAAAATTAGTACTATTATTCGCCAATGGATGTCAGGAAGAGTCTTAATTTTCCATAGAAATAGAAATATATAAAGAAGTGCAACAAAACTAATGACCAACTCCATACAGGTCAACGTGGAGGTAAATGAAAAAAGAATTGAATATGTCAAAAAATATGTCTGCCTGGGACAAATTATTTCAACGTAAGATCCAATGTTCAAAAAAATAAACATCCTGTCCTGTGGATGGAAGAAATACTGGTCTTTAAAAGAAATAATGAAGAGCAAAGACTTAAATATACCTATCATGAGAAAGAATTTCAACACTTCTATCCTTCCATGCATGACATATGGTAGCGAAACGTGGGTACTAACTGACAAACATAGAAAAAGACTAGCTAACACGCAAAGAGCTATGGAAAGAAGCATGTTGAGAGTTAGGCTCACTGTCAAAATAGGAAACTCCCGAATTAGAGTAAAAACCAAAGTAGCAGATGTAATAGCCAGAACAGAACACCTTGAATGGAGCTGGACAGGCCATATGTTGCGGTGCAAAACAGAGAGCCGCGGCTAATAGGCTTGTTGGTGGAGCCAACAAGCCTATTAGCCGCGGCTCTCAGCCGCGTTCGATAGTTTTTTTCTAGCTTAACACAGTAACATTAAAAAATTATCCATATCTTAGGATTTCTTAGAGACAGAACTCACGGAGCGATTTTTTATCGCGCCCGTGGCGGTCGCGGTTCTGCGATTTATTTCAAAACTCACGGAGGTAATTTTTGCGGTCCCGCAGTCGACGCGGTTGCAAATATCGCCCGCAAACTTGGCGGTTGATTATTGCGCGGCTGGCAGTTGCGGTTAAAAAATCAGTACAAATAGGTTACCATTATATGGTCGCCTGCCAAGCGATCGTAGAGCTCGCGGTCGCAACCCGCCGAGGCGGCGGCAGCAGATCACCGCCCGCTCGGTTTACGGGCAGACGACCGCTTGCGGGAACCGCAACAACCGCAGGCGCTACGGGTAAAAATCGCGTCGTGAAATGTGATCTTACTTTTTGCATATAAATCGACATTCTACGGAATTTACGGTACCACAACAGTCGCGGGCGCGGGAAAAAAACTGCGCCATGATTTCTTAGTCTTACAGTCTACCTCATATACTATAAGAATCGGAGTTTTGGCGCCATCGTGAAGGAAGATGGTCGTCATTTTTTCACAATTATTAAATTTAGTGTACATTATTAGTGAAATTAGTTAATTTAGGTGGGAAGTTGCTTAGTTTCGTTCAGTAAATGTGCACAAATGAAATAATCATGAAGAAATTAGTGTATCGTGAATTTACTCGCTGCCGCCAAATTTCCCAAAAAGTGATCTTGTTTAAAGTGACCACCGCTTTACTCAAGACCCTGACGTGACTTTGTAAATAGTGACTAATGACTGAAATAAATAATTAATACGAAAGACATGGTAGCATGGCCTCTAGGCTTTCACCGGCTCCACAAAGGGCCTAATTAATTAACAACAATAGGAGTTTTGGCGACATCGTGCATGAAGATGGTCGTAATTTTTTCACAATTATTGGATTTTGTGTAAGCTATGAGTAAAGTGACTTAATTTAGGTGGGAATTAGTTTCATTTTGTTTAGTGAAAGTCACAAATGATATAATCATGAAGAAATTAGTGTATCGTGAATTTCCTCGCTGCCGCCAAATCTCATAGACGAGCTTGAGTAACGAAACCACCGCTTTACTCAAGACCCTGACATGACTTAAATCAATAACTTACGACTTGACCTAAAATGACTTACAACTGTTAAAAATAATTTATTTTTATATAAAAGACATGGCAGTACGGCCTAAAGGTCTTAGCCGACCTAAGAAAAGGGCAAATTAAACTAAAAAAATTAACAACACGAGGGGTTTTGGCGCCATCGTGATTGAAAATGGTCTTTATTTTTTTACAGTTATTGAGTTAAGTGTAAATTAAGAGTAAAATTAGTTAATTTAGGTGAGAATTAGTTTGATTTTGTTAAGTGAAAGTGGACAAATGAAATAATCATGAAGAAATTAGTGTATCGTGGATTGCCTCGCTTCCGCCATATCTCCCAAAGTGAGCTTGTGTAATGTGATCACCACTTTAGTCAAGACCCTAACGTGACTTTGTAACTAGTGACTAACGACTGTATAAGAATAATTAATGGAAGACATGTGACTAATGATGAAATAATTAATACGGAAGACTTGGCAGCATGGCCTAAATGTCTTAGCCGGCCCCAGAAAGGGGCAAATTAACTTAAAAAATAAGGATAAATTTTTATGTCATACTCTAATTAGTCTGTGGTTTATGTTTGACATTGTGTTTGACACTTTCAGTTTGTGACCGAGTTGTGTTTATTTATTTCTAATTTTAATACGTATTACCCAAAATATACGTACACAATATCCTGGCCCCTAGCATTATTTGTAAATCAATAAAACATGTATAATGTGTGTTATTTATAAAAAAAAGTACGTGTTTTGAAACCATGTCTAACCAAGCTAATGTCTTTATATCCGGGTTAAAATCACGAAATGTGGATATCCAAACTAAAACTGCAAAAGAACTCTATCATTATGCTAAAACCGAGCTACGAGAAGTACCCCAAGAAGAACTTACGCAATTTCTTGATGAATTCAATCATCACATTTTCAAGATGATTTCAAGTAATGATGTCCATGAGAATAAGGGTGCTGTTCTCGCTATAGGTTCGTATATACTCTGTTATAATTAGGCAGTGTGTTTATAGCATTGACCTCTAAGTATATGGACATGAAATAGTGACCAAAAAAGCCTGCCGTCGGCTACCATTTTGATGTAATAAGGCTGTCCAGAAAAAGTAAACTACCGATATCGATACATGATCTATTAGTGACGATTGACAGTTAAGTTTAGGCAAATAGATCAGAATTACTATTTACCTACTGAAAGAAATCGCAACTATCACCTTAATTGGCTTATACCTAAACAGGGAAATGTAATTAAACGAAAGAAAGAATACTTGTTTACTTTTCGCGAGCACGTTTTTTTTACATTGTGGCGTGCTAATATGTTTATTCTTTTTATAAGTTAACTCTTTATATTTATTACAAGATTGATTATCATTACAAAAAAAAAATGATCAGATTACATTTAAACCACTTTCTTTAATTTTAAGTAAGCACTTGAAAGAATTCTTATTAAGCTAGACTATGATTGATAATTTCAGTGGCAATAGTATACATTCGTATCTTGTCCAAATATTCTTTTCTGGGAACGTAAAATAAAATATCGACAATTGTAATAGAACATCACTATAAAAATTGGACACTAAATATGGATTCTTGGCAAACATGAGAACTGTCATGACGTTAATTTAAATCAACGCCAAAATGAGCATAGACAAAAATGTTGTTATCTCTTTCGGCATACATAATATAAACATTTGTTAAAAGAGACAAAGAGATGTTGATAAGTTATATGTCGATTCCAACGGTATTTATACAACTAAATTTGCTATAGAACATTGTTGCACTTCTTTATATATTCCTATTTCTATGGTTTATAGTCACACTGACTATGAAAAGGCGTGTACGTAGGTTTAAATCTTAAAGACTATAATATATTGTCATATATGACTAATATGAATAGTTTTGATCTGTGGTGGTAAATGGGAGATATTGTATTAAAAATGTGTATTAAATCTAAACATAAAATATATTAGTCTTATCTAAGCTTCATGGGAAATCTACATTGACCAATTTCAATTTGTTTTGCACCGTTTTTGTTTTATGGTTCAACTTAAATCTGTGCTATATTTTATCAAAATCCATCAAGTAAGAGAGCATATGTCAGCATCATATAATAATGGTACTAGAACTTTATTTAACAAAACCTAATTTTTATTGAAAGGTGCATTGATAAAATGTTTTAAGAGATGAGATATACCTAAATTTATTCACCTAAACAGTCATCCTACCATTACCTGTTACCTAGGAAATCAGTTACCAAGTAAACCTTAAGGATAAGTGTGCGTTACCCCAGTAAGAAAGTAGCACCGAGACTGATATGAGTGAGACAAATAATTAGTGCTCGATGTGCTGTAAATGTGCGCCGAATAAAAAATTTGTGCGTGTTATCATTTTGGAAATAAACGGAAAAAACACTTCCTGCTGGGGTAATGTTACCCCAGCAAGAAAAATCTAAACTAATTATTGGAGAGTTAAAAATTGTTTATAAGCTCTCTGGCTTATATTTGTGCAAGTTTGTGCGCTAAAAATAAAATTTGTGCGTCTTCATGTTTTCGAGAAATTGCGTTTACTGCTGTGGTAACGTTTTACAAAATCGTGTATCTCAAAGACCATTATATGTGCGCATGTAGAATAAACACGCACAAATAGCTCTTAATTTGTGCGTATTTGTGACAAAATTAGATTTAAAAAAATATTTATAGTTTTCAAATAATTGCGGTTTTTCCAAAAATAAAAAAAAATCGTAGCGCCTAAATAAAAAAAATATATAAGGTCACCGAAAACTGTATTCGGTTCTTCTTAGTGTAGTGTTACTCTGTGTGTGTTACTAGTGTTATTGTTCTTCACTGTCCCTAATTAGTTGACCTCGACTGTTTATCTATTATACATCATATTATATATGCATCATTTTGCTCAAATAATAATGGTTTCTGTCTTAAAAATAAACATGGATATGGCATGGCTATAATATTATCAACTTAACTTTTCTCCTACTTCAGTCTATGTTGATTGATAAAGTTGATTATATTTAGAAAGAATTGGATAACTTGTTACTTACTTGCATCATATTAAGTCACTTACTCATGAAAATATTTTATTTTAGTGTGTCTTATTGGAGGTGACTGTGATACTACGAAGACAAGAATCACAAGGTTTGCTAATTATCTTAGAAACTTGTTACCCTCATCAGATGTAGGTGTAATGGAACTGGCTGCTAAAACAGTAGGTCGTCTTGCTACTGTATCTGGAGTCAAAAGAGCCGAATATGTAGAATTTGAAGTTAAAAGAGCATTTGAATTGTTGTCAGAGGAAAGAAATGAGGGAAGGCGCCACTCTGCTGTGTTGTTATTAAAAGAACTAGCTATTGCTATGCCAACTTATTTTTATCAACAAGTTTCAGGCTTTTTTGACCACATTCTTATAGCATTAAAAGATCCTAAGCAACAAATAAGAGAAGCTGCTGCAAAGGCTCTCCGAGCAGGTTTTGTGGTGACAGCTCAAAGAGAAACTGCTAAGCAATCAACACCAAAACCTCAATGGTACATGCAATGTTACGAAGAAGCTATGAATTCATTTGATGATGTTCCTGTTAAAGAAAAGGGTATTACGAGAGAAGACAGAGTCCACGGAGGACTGCTAATACTGAATGAATTGCTGAGATGTTCAAATATTGATTGGGAAAAAAAATATGTATATCATATGCGCAGTTTGGATACAGAACAAAATATGGCAGTGTCAGATGACATAATTTTTATAAGTTCCAAGTTTCATAGTGCTTGTGTAAAACGAGGCTATTTAAGTGATGGGTTTAAAACTGAGAATGTTCCTCCAGTTCCTATATATGAATCCGAAGTTTGTAAGAAATTGTTAAATGAAAAATTTGAAAGAATTTGTAAAGGTAATTCATTATTTTTTTAAGTTCATTTGTTACATCTGTGAAATTGGTCATATCAATAATTGCTTGAAGGTGTTTTAAACAAACATAAGTTTGTCTGTCTTGCAAACAAATGGAATCTAATACTTTTCTTTTTTGTTTTACTAAACAGTAACAGATCCTAGTAACCACAATAATTATTTTTAGTTTTAGGATATTTTTCCATTACTAAATTTAAAGATATTTATTTTTTTTATAACCCAATAGCAGTTTAATTATCATTTAAATTAATTTACATAATTTATTTCAGATGTGATGTCACAACGTCACCTCAAAACACAGGGAGTTCCACAAATAATTTTGATCATAATACCAAGATTAGCTGCTTTTCATAAGGAATTATTTTTGAAAAAATATCTTAATATAACAATGCATTACTTATTAACGTCAATAAGGAGCAGAGAAAAGGATAGAAACATGGCATTCACTACACTCGGCTTATTGGCAGCTGCCATAGAAACGGAAATCAAAACCTATATACCAAAAATTTTAGATGTTATTAGACAGGCTTTGCCTGTTAGAGATTTTCAGAGTAAAAAACGAATGGCCATAGACCCATCAATATTTGCTTGCATTACTCTACTTAGCAGTGCAGTTAAGGAACTTGTGGTTAGTGACATCAAGGAATTACTTGATGCTATGTTTGCAACAGGCCTGAGTGCATCTTTGACAGTTTGTCTCAAAGAACTAAGTCAAAATCTTCCATCACTGAAACAAGAAATATCAGATGGACTTCTTAATATGCTATCACTAGTGTTAAGAAATAAGCCTTTCTTACATCCAGGTGTGCCTAGAAATTTAGAACAGCAAATGACTAACATGAGTCTTGGTATAGAGACACAAGATTCTTCTATTATAGTATTAGCCTTGAGAACTCTTGGTACTTTTCATTTTGAAACTCAACACAGTTTGCTGACATTTGTAAAGCGTTGTTCTGAACATTTCTTACAAAGTGAACAACAAGAAGTCAGAGTGGAAGCTGTCAAAACTGCAGCTAAACTTTTGGCAGATGCAGCTGAGAGGACAAAACATACACCATCTAGAACCCTCACTATGTTAACTGCAGAAGTTGTTGGCAAAATGTTGATTGTGTCGGTGACAGATCCTGATTATGAGGTTAGGTATTGGGTCCTGAAATCTTTTACTGCAGTTTTTAATACACACTTAGCGCAAATAGAAAACTTAAGTTTTCTTTTTATTGCTATGAATGATGAACATTTGGAGATACGAGAATTGGCTATTTGTACCATTGGAAGACTAAGTACCGTTAATCCGGCTTATGTTATGCCAGGACTACGAAAAATTCTCATTCAATTTTTAACAGAACTGGAACACTCTGGAATGAGTCGTAACAAAGAACAAGCTGCTAGAATGTTGGACAATCTTATACAACATGCTCCAAAACTGGTAAAGCCATATATGGAAACTATTCTTAATGTTCTTGTTCCCAAGTTGAAAGAGCCAGATTTAAATCCTGGTGTTGTTATAAGTGTTCTTAAAGCAGTTGGAAACTTAGCTGATGTACATGGTGATAACACTGGTTTGTTAAAATGCCTCCCTGAACTTTTATCCATACTTTTAGAATTACTTTCAGATGCTAGTGCTACTGACAAAAGAAGTGTAGCATTATGGGCATTTGGTCAATTGATTAGTGCTACAGGGTATGTTGTGGCACCTTATGCTGAATATCCTAATTTAATGGATGTTCTGTTAAATTTTTTGAAAACAGAACAGCAACCAAAAGATAGAAGAGAAACCATACGAATTCTAGGATTACTAGGAGCTTTAGATCCTTATAAACATAAACTAACAAAAGGATTAAAAAATGGTCAACCTGACTCAAGCTTAGTCCCAATGGCCGACAGCAAATCTGAAGAAAATAATTTTGAAATGACAACCAGTGAAATGCTAGTAAATATGTCGTCTCCTGTTCTTGATGAATATTATCCTGCAATTGTAATATCGACGCTCATGCGTATTTTACGAGATCCTACCCTTCAACAACACCATACTAGTGTAGTTCAAGCAGTGACTTTCATCTTCCAGTCCCTTGGTATGAAATGTGTTCCCTATATATCTCGTGTCACACCGAGTCTTTTATATGTAGCTCGAGCAACAGACAGTAATACTTTCCGTGAATTTTTATTCACTCAATTAGCAAAACTTATAGCAATAGTAAAACAACACATCCGAAATTATTTAGATAAAATTTTTGACTTGATTAAAGAATTTTGGACACCAAATAGTCCCTTACAACCAACGTTAATATTACTTGTAGAAAATATTGCTGTGGCACTTGGATCAGAGTTCAAAGTATATTTACCTCAATTAATGCCTCAGATTTTAAGAGTTTTAGCTCATGACACCAGCAAGGACCGTGTTGTTACTGAAACATTATTATTAGCCTTACAAAAATTTGAAGATAATCTGGACGATTATATGCATTTAGTCATTCCATCTATAGTAAAACTTTTTGATGCGTCCGATTGCCCAATTCCTGTAGCTAAAGTTGCAATAGAGACTGTAGATTATCTATCTGATTCGCTAAATTACAGTGAATTAGTGTCTCGAATTATTCATCCCCTAGTTCGGAGTATGGATACTTGTTTCGCCTTACGAAATACAGCTATGGATACCCTATGTGCCTTGATTGTCCAACTGGGACGAAAATATAATGATTTTATCCCTATGGTTCAAAAAGTTATTGTAAAGCATAAAATACAACATGCAAACTACGAACTGTTGCTGTCAAAATTACAATCAAGTTCTAATTTAGCTGCTGACGATTTTCTTCAAAGTTCACGATGTAAACCAAGAAACAATCAAGAGGTAAAATATCACCATTTATTCTTTACTGTTGATTTTTCTGCTGTGAGTTGCTTATTGGTATTATTGTTTTAGGCTCGAATTGTTCCTTGTGATCCTTCGAATTCTATCCGAAGGTTATATGTAAATGCACATAGCCTCAAAATCGCTTGGACTGTAAGTAGTCGAGTGTCAAAAGATGATTGGCTGGAATGGCTACGCCGCTTCAGTATTGGGTTGTTGGCAGAATCTCACAGTCCAGCTCTCAGGTTTGTTGAAAAGAAATGTAGAATGTTTCATTTATGTTTTGTTCATATTTAATATTTCTGTCTTTTCTGAAAACCAAGTCCTATCTTTGTTTTTATTTACTTATTTTTCTTCATTTGGTCAGAGCTTTCTGTAGAATAGACTCCCCATTTTTGCGATTGGCCTCTTGTAAGAAGAGAGCTTAGGTAAAACAGGTCATTGCTGACAGAATCACTGATGAAAGAGTGTTGTGCAGCAACCTACCCGGGTAGGTTCATACCTATTTCTGCGGCTATTACGACTATCATGATCCGGAAAGTAGGGTAGCATATATACACATACACATTATGCCTAATACCCACAGGCTTGCGGCGCACACATAACATCTATGTGTCCATAGGCCATTGTTGAGTCTTATCAAGACCACTGGTGGTAGAATGATATGCAGCAACTTGTCCGGGTAGAGATCTAACGCCTCATCTATTTCTGCCGCCATGACGACTCTGCCATGTTTCGCTCTGGAGTGTAGGGTAGCCGGTAGACGTGTACAATAGGCCTTCGAGACAGCGACACACCAGTAATGTCTATGGTGTGATTGTTTGCTAACCTTTCACAGAAAAAAAATTTTTGATCCAAGATGCCATAAAAAATAACAAATGTCGCTAGTTAAGTATTGAGCACGAACAATTGTTATAACACTAAAGAACATTGCATATTATATAAAAACGTGATTTATATATCAAATATTTTGTTTTTAGGGCTTGTCTTGCACTTGCTCATAATTATTCTCAACTACTACGAGACCTCTTCAACGCAGCCTTCGTTTCGTGTTGGACAGAGTTGGACGCCACGTCCCGTGCTGAATTATCCAATGCTTTAGAACAAGCACTTACAGCTCCAGATGCCCCTGAATTGGCGCATACTGTGCTAAACTTAGCAGAATTTTTAGAACATTGTGAAGGAGGCGCTTTACCTATATCAACACATCTATTAGGTGAAAGAGCAATGCACTGTAGAGCTTACGCCAAAGCATTGCATTACAAGGTAATGTTGTTAACATCCTACTAATATTAGAAATATGGAAGATTTTTTTAAATAGATGGATGTTAGTAATTGTTCACGAACAAACTACTGAATGAATATTATGAAACTTTAGAGACATACTGGCTTATTCATAAACATTGTTTAACTTTTAATCACCATTTTAAATAATGTTTAAAAAAATGTTTATTCATAAACACTATTAAGAGTTAATCATTTGCTTAAATGTACTCTTAAATAGCTGTCACTTTAAACAACTTCGGGGCTCGGACCCTTGTTTAAAACTTTAATCAACAAACAGGCTTATTAATAAATGTTGTTTAACTTTTAATCACCAGTTTAAGTAATGTTGAAAAAAATGCTTATTCATAAACGCTATTTAGAGTTAATCATTTGTTTAAATATACTCTTAAATAGCTGTCATTTTAAACAACGTCGGACCCTTGTTTAAAACTTTTATCAACAAAATGGCTGGCTAAATTTCAAACAGCTGATTTTATGTGCAATGACAAAATGCAATAGCCATTTAATATAGCTTATTTGTGTATTCTTATGAATTTTCTATAATACACGCATTGAAATATTTTTAATTCTTTGAAGTTTGGACAAATTTGAACGGGATATGTTGGATTTTGAAATAATATAGGACTGTAATAATATGTTTTATTATGGAGATGGCCAATGATTCCTATGAACAAACGAATAGTTTCCAGAGCATTTTCAATGATATTGGAAGCAAAAAAAGTAGACTTTAGAGAAGTAGATGTTGAGAAATTCAAGCCGCCTAGAGACACCAAAGGTGGCTATGGTGAGATTTCAACCTGAGGCTGGGATGTTAAGCCCCGAGCAAAAGTAAGTTTACCGGCTACTTTATTCTACGAACCGGAACAATTTAACAGCAAGCGCTGACGTTATGGCGGCAGAAATAGGTAAGGCGGTGGTACCAATCCGGGTGAGTCGCTGCGAAACTCACCTGCTAGTAAGTTGTCATGGTGCTAGTGAAAGTAAGCCTATGCTCGCCTTTTACGCGCTGTCTAACAGGAAGGTTGATGGTCTATTCTACAAAGGAACTCGAATCAACACAGGGGAAAATATTACAGAAATGATATAATTTTATATTTAGCTTAGTAACATAATGTAGATGCATTAAAAAACATTATTTTTGAAGTGCAGTGTATCAGTTTAAACGTTTTGTGTCTATGTTGCATCAACTTTATTTACTCTAATGAATTTAATTTTATTGTAGTACAATATGACTAGTACCTACTGAACAATTGCATCTAATTTTTTAAAAAAAACGCCACAAGTTGAATAGCCCAGGCCCAGGCAGTGCTCAGCACATTAGTAGGTAGATAGTTATAGACAAGAAATATAAATACTCTTTAGTAAGAGGTTATAGATGTCCGACACCATATTCAGAAACAACGATGTTGACAACGGATGACAATTGTTTAATTCACTTTTAGCAAAAGAAATACGCATACAGCTACATTTCTACTAAAACCTACCAAGTTAAACAGTATTTAACTAAGCATTGTCAAAATGAATGTTATGAATAATAAATTTTTAAGCAATGTTTATGGCTTAATCAAATGATTAGTTAAGCAATGCTTAGGAGGCAATTTCACATTTTTTTATGAATAAGGCAGATATAGTTTATACATTAGAATAACATATAGGCTACAATTAATATATAAAAAGGAACTTATTCCGTGAGTGGAATCAAGTTAATAATAATTGAAATAATTAGTTTCATCCTCTTAGCTTAATTATCAACTTTTTGAATCTCTTATTATTAATTTCAATTTTGATACTAAAAGTCAAACTTTATTGGAAAAAACACGTGGGGCTGAATAATTTTATTCATGTTTAAACCTTTGTTAATTTACAGGAGGAAGAGTTCCGTAATGGCGCGACTTCTCAGGTTGTAGAAGCTTTAATACATATAAATAATAAGTTACAACAAAAAGAAGCGGCAGAAGGCTTACTTGAACGTGTAATGTCGCAACGTGAAGCTGGCGATGCTAGTTTGAAGGTTCAAATACGATGGTATGAAAAACTTCACAATTGGGAGAAAGCACTTAATCTCTATGACGAAAAATTAGTTACCGACCCAGAGAATACTGATGCATATCTTGGAGAAATGCGTTGTTTTGAAGCTCTTGGAGAGTGGGTTAAGTTGTATAACACGGTATCAAGAAGATGGCCGAAAATGAGCGACGAAGAGAAGTTTAAGGCTGCGCGAATAGCTGCAGCTGCGGCTTGGGGCATGAATGAATGGAACTCAATGACGAATTATGTTAATTTCTTGCCAGAAAACACACAAGATGGTGCATTTTACAGAGCTGTTCTAAATATACACAAGGGAGATTATGCTTTATCCCGATTCTATATAGATCATGCGCGATCAATACTTGATTCAGAGTTAACAGCAGTCGCCGGTGAGAGTTATCAAAGAGCGTACGGGGCCTTGGTTAATGCCCAATTGTTGGCAGAATTAGAAGAAGTTATTACATACAAATCAGTACCTGAGAGGAGGGAATCTATAAGACAAGCTTGGTGGACCAGACTTCAAGGTGGTCAGCGATTAGTTGAAGATTGGCGTAAAATTTTACAAGTGCGTAGTTTGGTATTGACACCCCAAGAAGATACGGCTACTTGGTTAAAATTTGCGTCACTCTGTAGAAAGAGTGGTGCACCACGTCAAGCGCATAAGACTCTTGTGATGCTTCTTGGTACAGATCCAAGCAAAAATCGGGATATGCCATTACCAACACATGAGCCCAGGTTAACACTTGCTTATGCCAAACATTTATGGGCTGCAGGCGACAAAAAACTTGCCTATGACAAACTACAAGGTTACGTAATGACATTTGAAAAGGGAGATGCGGAACATTCACGTCTTAAAGCTCGATGCCATTTAAAACTAGGCTCATGGTGTGAATCATTGTTAGGTATAAACAGTTCCTCTATTGAGAAGATTTTAGATAATTATTCACAGGCCACAGAACGATCACCAGATTGGTATAAAGCTTGGCATGCATGGGCGTATATGAACTTTGAGACAGTATTATTTTATAAACATCAAGAGACTGATATGTCTAATCCAGAGGAGATGAAGACATCTACTGAATATATTCAGACATATACAGTTCCCGCCGTTGAAGGTTTCTTTAAATCCATTAACCTTTCACATGGCAGCTCTCTTCAAGACACTTTACGTCTTTTAACATTATGGTTTGACTATGGCCATCATCCCGCCGTTCACGAAGCCCTTGTGGAAGGAATAAGGACGATAGAAATAAATGTATGGCTTCAAGTCATACCACAGCTTATTGCTAGAATTGATACACCTAGAGCTTTAGTTGGAAAACTTATTCATTCTCTTTTAATTGATATTGGAAAATCGCATCCACAAGCTTTAGTCTATCCCTTGACTGTTGCTTCAAAATCATCTTTTCCTGATCGCAAAAACGCTGCCAATCAAGTATTAAAATCAATGCGTACACATTCCTTAAATCTTGTCAATCAAGCTGCAATGATATCTGAAGAACTTATCAGAGTTGCGATATTGTGGCACGAACAATGGCATGAGGCTTTAGAAGAAGCATCAAGACTGTACTTTAGTGAGCACGACGTTGTGGCGATGTTTAAGACATTAGAACCTTTGCATGCTATGCTGGAAAGAGGTCCACAAACTTTAAAAGAAAATTCATTCTCTCTGGCATATGGAAGAGATTTAAATGAAGCACTTGAATGGTGCAATAGATACAAGGTACTTCATGCATTTTATTTACCAAATATAATGCAACGTCAGTTGTAACATACAACCATTTCTAAAATAATTTCGTAATTTAGTTTGCTGGAAATACATACCGAGTACGTGCTAGAGTCTTAAAACGACTGACCCAGACATTACCTAATTCTGCAGCCGTTACATCAGTGCTCGCCTTTGTTGAAATCCGTTTGGATATGGAGGGTAGACGGAGAAGCTACTAGCGCAAAAAGTTTGACATCCCAGCTTTATTGACAATTGACACATTAGCTGTTTATAAACGTATTATTGTGGTTAAAAATATCAGCTGCAAGACAGAATATTGCATTGTTTTAACGATTTGAGTCAGGTCTTTTTTCGTTCTTGGAAGTGTAAGAGTCGGTGTCGCTGGTATCGGTATTAAATATATGTATATTTGGGATGCAAAAAATAAAATATTAGGCGTCTACTACGCGAATACTTGCAGAATATGTAGTAATGCATTCTGTTGCAAAAAAATCGGTAGCAAACTCCTGCATCTGTGTTACAGTTCTGTGATGACCTGCAAAACAGATACTATAAGGAAAAAACAATTTGTCTTGCAAATCCAAATTTAACTAATTTTTCACCAATATTTGTGGTCTTTGACTTCTGGTATTTCCAATCCATTCATAATGTAGACGCGCTATAATATACGTATATATTTTTTGGAAATTGCAAATTAAGTAGTTTCACTTGCAATAAACTATGAAATCCCACTAAATGACGCCTTCCTCTATCATTTTTTTTTCGCTGCAGCATATGGATGCCTCACGATGAACAGATAAAAATTACTTCATATTTATTTTTCAGGTTTCTGGTTTAGTCCGAGAATTGAATCAAGCTTGGGATTTGTACTATCATGTATTTAGAAAAATTAGTAAACAACTTACACAACTATCTTCCTTAGAGCTGCAATATGTGAGCCTCAGGCTTCTAAATTGTCGGGATCTTGAGCTTGCCGTGCCGGGCTCATATGTTCCAGATCAAGAACTTATACGCATCGCGCATATACAGAGCAGCTTGCAGGTTGGTTTTCTTCACGTATAGATATGTTATTGCTACTTTATATAATTAATTTTCGGCTCTACACCATCTGAGCTGCAGACACTGTTCACAGTTATGAAAGGTGATGAAAATGAAAATGAAGGTAAAGAAAGGGGTTTAAATTTGAATGCGATGAAAACCAAAGTTATGGTGTTTGAAAGAGACGAAGCCAGAAGGGATGTAAGATTTTTAGTTGATGATGTAGTGTTGGAGCAAGTGAATGAAATTGTATATATTGGTAGCGCTTTTAGCAGGGATGGAAGGTACACCGCGGATGTAGAGAGGAGAGTGTGTGCAGGGAAAAGTATGAATGGAGCGTTGGGTAAGCTATTTCAAAGCGAGGTTTTGAGTCTAAAGTTAGATTCGCTTTGCGTAATTCTGTGCTTATCCCAACGTTATTGTATGGAAGCGAGAGTTGGGTATGTCAGAAAAAGCATGAAAATAGGATAAATGTGGTCGAAATGAGAATGCTACGGAAAATCTGTGGTGTAAAGCTCGCTGACCGCATTCGTAACAGTGAGATCCGCGAAAGAGTTTGATTGAAATTGTTGGTGTTAAAATGCATAAGGGCATGCTCCGCTGGTTCGGTCATGTGGAAATAACGACAGATGAAAGATTGAAAAATCAGATATACAATTCAAATGTGGATAAATGTAGGTACCCAGGGAGACCAAGGTTGACATTCCACGATCAGGTCAATCGAATATTATCCGAGGGTGGTCTCAAGAGTCTCTGAAACCGGTGTGTTTGCATGAAAAGGGTAATGAACGTGAGGAAACCAGACAGGTTTGTCAGGATCGTGAGGTCTGGCACTCGATACTCTGCCTACCCGGTAAGGGACTTGGCGTTAAGATATGTATGTACTTTATACATAATTACTGCTTATTTCCAATCCTTTGATTCCTTCTTGATGTTAATCATTTGATTCATGACGAATTGATTTAAGAACTATTTAAAAAAAATGTAAAATTTTTTGTTGCCGGCTTTGAGTGTTAAGAATTTATTTTGTTTAGTGTTTTAATTATATATTTATTTCAAAACTTAGTTGAAAAGTATAAAGTCTGGTTAGTAATAATAACATTAGGTACAACGTTATTAAACACCTTTTTTATACAAGAGGAGGCAAACGAGCAAGTGGGTCACCTGATGGAAAGTGATCAGCGCCGCCCACGGAGATCGGCAACACCAGGAGTATCACAAATGCGTTGTCGACCTTTAATGAATGAGTAAGCTCTTTTCTTGAAGGTCCCTACGTCATAAAGACCTCTTATGACCATATAACCGTTTTTGGACCGTTTTAGGGAAGTAGAAATCAAATATGTAGTCCATTTAAATTTATGTGTATGATTAATTCAAAAAAATTGAAGACACTTATTTATTAACTCAGATCTCAATTTCTAAATTGATTACAATAGAATTTGGTTCTGGGAAAGCCGAGGTACATTGAATCCCGATCCCCGATAGCTTTACATGTCCCGACTAATTTACATGCAGGCAAATACGTGGACCACTAGGTAAATATATGTACATATTTCACTGTTTTCACACAAACAATGTTTGTAGGTAATATCATCAAAACAAAGGCCGCGTCGTCTTGGCATCCGCGGTTCAAATGGAAAAGACTATATGTTCCTCCTGAAGGGCCATGAAGACTTACGCCAAGATGAACGTGTGATGCAATTATTCGGTCTAGTCAATACTCTGTTACAAGCCGACCCAGATACGTTTAGACGAGATTTGGCCATACAAAGATATGCTGTGATACCCCTCTCTACTAACTCTGGTCTAATTGGCTGGGTACCTCATTGTGATACACTACACGCCCTAATAAGGGACTATAGGGAAAAGAGAAAAATATTGTTAAATATTGAACACCGTATCATGCAAAGGATGGCTTCCGATTTGGAAAAACTTATGTTAATACAAAAGGTATGGTTTTATACTATCACTTTATTTGTACGTTTAAATAGTACAACGGCCAAACGAAGAAGCTTCTTGTAGACATTTTTAAGAAATATATTATTAATAGGACATGGGTAACTTAACCAAAACGCGTCACCGTCCCTTAAGCCACGAAGTTGAAGCGGAGCTGCGAAGCGGAAAGCAGAGTTATCCATGGAAATTATGTTCGTGAACTGTCGCTCAAATCGAACCAAATGTCAGCCAATGAAATGATTCTTTCTTCTTCTTCTTATTTTTTTAGTCACAGTCAGTCCAGTCATCGGACTGACTGTCACTAAAAAAACATTTCATTTGAACCGTGAGCTGCGCATTTTTGACTTTATCTGCAGGTCTAACTCGAATATTTGAACCTGTTCAGAGCGGATTTACTAACCTCTATTATTGATATCTATACATATGTTGTAGAGCTAAAAATGTCTATATTCAGACGTTGGCTATGTTTTATCAAATCAGTTCAATAAGCGAAGCGTATGACGCATATTTTGTGATCAAAGTTCGGAAAAAATTCGTATACTCAACAGTTTACATCGTACAAAATAATGAAAAACTTAAATTTCAGGTTGAAGTGTTTGAACATGCCCTCGAACATACTGCCGGTGATGATCTTGCCAAGTTGCTTTGGCTTAAGAGTCCATCGTCGGAAGTGTGGTTTGAACGACGGACGAACTACACTCGGT
This sequence comes from Calephelis nemesis, assembly GCA_002245505.1. Lineage (NCBI taxonomy): Eukaryota > Metazoa > Arthropoda > Insecta > Lepidoptera > Riodinidae > Calephelis > Calephelis nemesis. The sequence goes on along the minus strand of NJDD01001779.1, from coordinate 224,680 downwards.
CGCTGGCAGTCATGAGCATGGTTGGGTACATCCTAGGACTTGGAGACAGACATCCTTCCAACATTATGTTGGACAGGGTTACCGGGAAGTTCTTGCACATAGACTTTGGGGATTGTTTCGAAGTGGCCGTCACGAGAGAGAAATTCCCGGAAAAAATACCGTTCCGTTTGACAAGAATGTTGATTAATGCTATGGAGGTATGTTTTTAGATATGTATTTTTTTTATTGTATATATGTAATCCTAGGGTTATTAAGTATTAGACCATAACTATATAGCAGTTAGTGACGATTCGTCCGGATTGGTACTAGTATTCTAAAACCCGCTACTTCGTTTGGTGTCCATAAAAGATGTGTATTTATCCTCTGTGGTCTAGGTGTCTGGTGATGGACTTGAGTTCATATAGTCCCAGGTTCGATTACCAGGTTGGACAGCAAATACAATGTGTTTTTTTCAATTTTCTAATATAAACAACGTTTCCCGGGATTGTATATATGCCTGGTTGGCGATAGGTTAAGCATTTATCTTATCGTGGGATTTAATATCTTCGGGTAGTTATTAGTGTCCTATTTTACCTCTGCCTTCCCTTTCGAGGATATGACCGTGAATATACTTTTTTTATATCGTAAAGAATAAAATTCAAGTGCAGTTACACTGCAAAAAATCTACCACCAATCTCATCATCTTTCATTTTTCGAAACGTAGCCCATAATTCCAAGTGACCTCCCATTTACATTTTATCTTCGAGGCACATGAAAATGTATGCATTATTAAGTGTAACTCAAAAACTACTAGTCGGATCGTGATTAAATTTATATGACACTACCTCAATCATTAGCAGCTATTTTTCGAAAAACCAACCACCAAAATCTGGCCGAATAACCACCTAACAAAGATACTGTCGAATTGATTACCTCCCTAATGGAGTCATTTAAAATACAACTGCTAGCTGTACTTGTGCCTCGTTACTTAATGCGTGTCAAGCCTGTCTGCCCACAAATTTATGACAAAAAAACCTTATCGCACCAGAAGAAGGAGCCTTCTGAAAATAGACGTCACAAAACCAGTACAGCTTGTCAATTTTTATAAAATTTTATCCACCAGCCGCTGTACTGTCTCGTATTGCGTCCTTTGTACAATATGGTCGATTTTCTGAGGATGCTTCGGTGTGGAGGCAAAAGTACATCAATAGTCAAGTGCGAGTGGATTTACTTTGACGTGATAAGTTCGATTGTATCCCAAGCTCGCACTTTAATCGTGATCTGGTCGTGGAGGTGGGCCGTGGAAACGTTAGCAAGGCTTGTCATATTGCGTTACCTGGAAAATTTTCCGCCACACGCGAAATTAGTAAAATAATAAGCTTTTTTTTGTAGAAACATCAATATCAATTGTAATGACAAGACAACGTTTGTCATATTATCTAATATGAAAATAAAACTGTAATTGATTAGTTTGTTTGTCCAAACAGGTTACTGGCATAGAAGGCACATATCGTAAGACCTGCGAATCAGTCATGGAAGTGCTTCATCGACACAAAGACAGTGTAATGGCGGTCCTCGAAGCATTTGTTTACGACCCACTCCTAAACTGGAGACTTATTGACGCGGGGCGAAACAATAAACTTGATGCCGAAGCGTGTCCCACTTCTGATGCCAACTCTGCACAATCAAACAAAAAACAAGCAGTCCAATCTAATTCAACCGAAGCAGCCGATCCGCCGGCGGAAATGAATCTCAATAAACGTGCTTTGGCGATTGTAAATCGGGTGAGAGACAAGCTAACGGGACGAGACTTTACTTATATTGATGATGGAAGTATCTCCGTCCCGAAACAAGTGGACCTGCTCATACAACAGGCGACAAGTAATGAAAATCTTTGTCAGTGTTACGTTGGTTGGTGTCCTTTCTGGTAGGTTCAAAATGTCTTAAATTTTTGTTAGTGCTCAAACTGAGCGATATGGAAGGATTTTAACACCATTTACCCTAAGGGTGTCTACATTGACTGCGAATCTTAGCTTAGGACGGAGTCGTTGGGTAGGTAATATTATGGGTGATATATTTTGTCATAAGGTGTACAAATGCTTTACAAAAATTACATTTGTTTACAGCTTTAAACAATCAAATTAAGCATAATATATTACTATTTCAATATTGCGTAAAGCAAATAGATAAGATAATATTTAAATCTGTTTGTTGCTGTCCTTTTTTATCTGTAACTTTAAAAATGGAGCCACACTCTTGTCTTGCAAATCCATAATATCGTGGAATGTTAAATTATTAGGACAAAAGACGGATTTAGAGCTTGAATTGGATTTTATTTACATAACACCTGTAACTCATCTTGTTGTTGATTTTTTGAACTACGGGAAACTCATTATGCTCTGCCAACGTGTTCAATATTTTTATTTACAAGTGTATGTGTATACACTTGTTAATAAACATTTATTTAATCACATCGTGTGTGTCTCCCGTCCCAGCTGCGCCCAAAACCAAACCGTAACGGGCGATTTTTTTAACGAATCTATATTGTTAGTTTAACGTTTTGTTGATGGTGTTCCATACATTATTTTTACAAGTCCAAGCTTTTAGTTTTTTTTAATGTGACTTATTATCATTAATCTGACAATATAATTAAATATTGCAAACTTCGCATGATTTCTAGCACAAAACTCAAACGATCATTACCTTGTAGGCCTCATATACTGTTTCAAAACAGTAAGCATAAATAATTCAATGAAATCTATATTTCGATTTGGCCCTTACATACCAGTTCATTTAAAAAAATCCTTTTTAAATGCAAAAAAAGTACTCTACTTTATTTACATTTTCGTTGTTATACAGATATTTGTAAGTTTTTAAAATTGTCGACTATTCCATCCTACTTATTTTTAGTCATTATTGTTCCTATATTGAATATATTTTAGTGTTTTAATTTCATTTGTCATTTCACGGGGATAAATATTGTCAAAAACAATTTGACGGTTATACCTGTCCAGCGAAAATATTAACTTTAATATAGTTCCCGTCACGAGAAGCTATAAATTATGTAAACAAACATCTTTTACCAAGTAATTATTTTTACTTCGAGACAATAATGAACTGACCATATTCAATCGAAATAAAAATATAGACGGGTTATATGAAAGTAACAACCTACTTAATTTAGTCGGATCATATCTAACGACTGACGTTTGAGTGTCTTGGTACGGGGACGCGCCGGTCGCCGGGAATGCAAACCTTTTTGAAATAAACGCGTCATTCGAGTTTTGAATTTTTCATCGCTTTGTTAAAATCGCGGATTTGGTTGTTATTGTTATTTTTTTATCTTTTCGTTATCACTTTGTTATTGTTGTTAGTTTTGTTAATGGTTGCCTTAATTTTAATTTTTTTTATCCATTATTTGTTATTGTGTATTAACGTATAATGAAGCCAGTACCCAGTACATCTAAGGAAATCAATTTGCCACGAAAAAAATGTCAAAACATACGTAATTTATTATACATATTTAAATTATTAATTAATTGAATTTATAATTAAATATTTAAAAAAAACTTTTATCTTTGAACCAAATGTTGTTAACTCCCGAACGTTTGTTTACATAATTTATAGCTTCTCGTGACGGGAACTTTAGGTGTAAAATAACACAAATTTTTGAAGTTATACTTCTTTTGGCGCGTTAGGAAAAAATAATGAGGGTAAATTTTTACGATGCGCGCGCACACCGTCACGAAAAACCGACGTGATGAAGTTAGCTATAGATAACATTTTAGTTTTTATTAAATATTAAATAAACTTTATTTAACTAAATAATGCATTATAATAAAACTTATTTATTAAATACCTTTTTTCTATGGTTAGTGTCATTTTGTCTACAAATGTAAAATAAGGCAAAAGATAAAATTTTTAAAAAGATTTTTATCTTATTACGCCGAAGAAGTATAACTTCTGACGCGTGTACATAAGTACACACACAATTTTTTTCCTTATTTGGGATTGTTTGCATATTCCCAGGATTCACTTGTTTAATATACTTAAGTTAATAAAAAAATGTTGACTCAAATTAAGGTAAGGGTTTTTCCACATACGGCATACATATTTAAAGCAACAGAATAACTAGTTGCTAGCTAATTGTCAAATTACTTAGATTAAATATGAATTCAGTATGATGTGGGGTAACCCTTAACTTAATTATACTCTTACTGGTTTTGGTTGTGATGGTGAACTAACTGCAGTGTAGGAATTCTGCATGCATTATGTCATTGTTATCCTATTTTTACGACTTGTAAAAAAACATAAAAAATAAGCTACATATAAGGTTTTATATGTTAACGGGCATATTTTTGTAAATATTTTCTTAGTTATTAGCTATAATTTGTTTGTTTGAAATATTTCTGAAAAACTTATTGACTTTTGTAATATAGTAAAAACGCCAGTTATAAGGAAAAATGGTTATTGCCATATTGTATAGTTACTTATTTAATATTTGTTTGCCATGGAAGAAATCAATTTGAAGTGTATATGTATATACATGTATTATTAGACCTTCTAAGCTGAATTTGTTTTATACCTACTCATACTAGTATTTTTATAGTATGCAAGCAATACACATAAAAACCCTTCTATAATTGCAAGCATTTTTACGAGCTTGTTTGGATTTGTTGCTCAACTAGTTTAGAAATTGTCCGAGCGCGTGCATAGCAAACATCTTGCTCCATACAATATAAGAGCATTTCTACAAAGAGCATTGCAGATGTGATGTCAACATGCGAAAAGTTGTATCAGTTTGCACACACGCACACGCACAGACACATACACACACATGCACACAAGATATTAATAATAATTAAAATAATATATACTTACGTAAACTAATTAAACAGTGGGACGCGTCATTTCAGCTTAGACGATCTCTACCTTATCGAAAAAATGAAGAGTAATGTGCTTTTTTCTTTTTGCGAGTTTTAATTAAAACCAATCGACTTTACGTATCACTTTATACATAGTTGTATGTAGTCACTAGTGTAAACTTTTTAGAAATGTAAGATAATAAATGGTAAATAATCATTGTTTAGTTTTCTTATTTGACGATATAAAACAATGATGTAATGGCTGCTATAATATTTTTTAAGATTTTCAGATAACAGTGAAGCGACCGAAAGATTCGGTTAGTCTAGTGTTTTTATTTCATTTAACACTATCTACTATTTGCCTATGACACTGGCTATAAGTATGAATATGAAAAAATTTGTTAAGTTAATTTTTAACACTGAACGTGTAACTTAAATTTCGGTTTCGGCTGCAAAGCCAGTTTCGATCGAAAACTTATAAGTACACGTTGATCGTCTATTGACAACAATTATTTTAATGGTGAGTTGTATACCTGGTACTAGGATAGGCTTTTGTAAAATGTAACTACATAAATGTCAGGAATAAGTAAGGCGGTGTCAGGGATAACTCTGATGGTGGCAATCCTGAGGATTGGTCACACAACTCAGCACCTTTAAAATCCTAAGAAATTCCGAGGAGAGACAAATAAATAAAAGCGATATACCTACCAAAGACGATAATTTGATGTACCCACAGCTCGCCAGAAGCATGCATATTTAACACTAACACCATGGTCATAACTAAGGGGAAAAGTTATGCGGCAGCTTAACCATTCTACTAACGGCGGCAGGAGTGCATTTGTTTTTGTCGCAATAACCACAATGCTCGCCATTGACATGTTCAATAAATATATTAGTGTCTTTGAGAGGCGGTAATCTTTAAAACTGTGCGCTTGATTGAAATACTATAAAGGTTGTTCGGAAACAATAGATATACGGAAGTGGAGAAACTAGTCGTATCATCATTTAAATGAGTCGTGTTACTCGTGAGTCTGCTTAACTGTTTATGAGCCAATATCCATTTTTCGTGAGCTGGGATAATATGTCGTGTTCTGTATATATTATTATGGTCTCCTGTGTAGAATAAACCATCTGCCTTCTTGTCAGGCAAAACATAAGACTCTAGCAAACGATTAAATGGTCAATAACAAGACCACTGCCCACTGGTGGTAGAGTGCCATTCAGCAATTTGTGCAGGTAGGGATCCAATCACAAATCGCCTGCTACTATAATGACGGTGTCAAGTGCCAATCCAAAGTGTAGGGAAGCCAAGAGATTTGCGCACTAGACCTAAGCCCCTGGCCCCAGGACAGCGATCCAACAAATACGTCTATAGGGTCACGGATATGTCTTATCTTCATGAGAGCTGTGTGGTTTGTTCGCTTACTTGTCACATAAAAGTATACGTAACAAAATTATTGATTGATATAGTTTCGTCTTACGTAGCTGCAAAACGAAACAATATCCCCCATCTACTATATCTATCATCCCCAGACCCCATTCATTTTTTTATTTAATTATACCGCTGGATAGGTCAAATAATTAATTACGATATATGCAAAAGTCTATTATCTATCTGTACCTTCACCTTTACGACAACCTCTAAACTGATTTTGGTGAATTTTGATTTACATAAGTTAAAGACCCAAGTTGAAACTAGACTACTAGTCTTTCAAAAATCAACCGCCGAGAGACATGAGATAGGAAATATTGTATAAAAATCGTAACTATTCTACACTAAAGAAGTCGCGGACAAACATCTAGTTTCGAACAAAACTAACAACGTGTAACGTAAATGTATCGTGTCCACGACCAACCCATTTTTAACCCCCGACGCAAAACGAGGTGTGTTTCAAGTTTGACGTGTCTATGTGTGGCATCGTATTTCATGATCATATGGCCGGTTTAGGCAGGCGAGTTATTTTTATTTGAAAGCTGACGTGATTGAGATAAGTAATTCTAAACTACAGTAAATGGACATCTATCCATGTGTTGACGGTTCAAAGTTACATTACATATAGGTAGGTTGTGTCGGGTCTATTTTTTTTTTCATTTTGGGATTATTACGTTCAATTATTTAAATAACCATTTTCGGCTCACTTAAGCGCGAATCCTATTCTTGGAATTCGAGGTCGTCGTCAAAACTTTTGCTGTCCTTTGAGGCAACTGCCGTGGGCAACATTATTTTTTTAATTTTCAACCGTTGACTGAAGGCAATGACTAACCACGTCTATATTATATGAAATCACATTGCTGGCAACCAGCCACTATAACTCCAGGGTCAATGTGACGTTGAGATAGTACAAGGCCCGCGCTCAGACTTAAAGTTTATATTTCCGGTTGGATCTCTGTATGCAGCAGCAAAATCGTTATTGTTTTATTATGTAATTTCGAATATACCTATCTTCTTTTCATGATATTGTAAGGCAAACAAGCAGACGGATTTCCTGATGGTAAGAATTTCAAGCCGCCTAGAGTCACCTAAGGTGGTAATGGTGCGTTTCCAACCTAAAGCCGGGGTGTAAGGCCTCAAGCAAAAGTAAGTTTACCGGCTACCTTATCCTTGGAACCGCAACACGTCAACAACAAACGTTGACGTTAAGGCGGCAGGAATAGGTAGAAGGTGATACGAATTCGGGCGAGTCGCTGTAAAATTCTTCCAACTTGTCAGATGTCACGGTAATAGTGAAGGTAAGTCGATGTTCGCCTTTTACAAGCTGCCTGGCAAGAAGGCAGACGGTCTATTGTGCATAGGAAAATAATTGATGAGTTCGGATCAACATGGGGAAGATATTTATTTTTATGTGTGAGATCTGTGAACAATTACACGGCTCTTCTAATGGTCAGAGACAATCGTGGCCTATAGACACCATAGATATTAAAGGTGCGCCGCTATCCTCAGGTTGGGATGGATGTGCTAGTCTACCGGCTACCCTACCCTCCAGACCGTAACATGACAGTCGTTATGGGTAAGGCGGTAGATCCCTACCCGGGTAAATTGGTACACAGCATTCTCCCACCTGTGGGCTTGTTGGTACTAACCCGTTTTTCAACCAGTGCTCGCCTCTTACGAGCTGCCTGGCAAAGAAGCAGATGGTCTATTCTACTCAGCTAACACGGGGAGTATTCTCCTGACTCATTTCAACTTCAGTATGCTGAAAAATATGTTCCTTTTATAAGTACTTATATCGGAATCAAAAACAAAGTACCTATCTTATTGAAAAGTGAGTTTTTAACCGACTTTAATTTTTTGTTAAAGGTCAGCGAACAAAGCGCACGGTTCTGCTGATGGCAAGAGACAACCGTGGCCTATAGACATCAAAGATGTTACTGGTGCATTGCTGCCCCGTACCAGTATATTAGGTTGTCTTTACAAGTCTACTACCTACCGTAAGCTCCTACAGTTAGGTACGATAAATGTTTTGTTTTTGAATAGCTGAGCGTCAATCAGTAAATGGGCACGTCGCAGAAATAAATTAATTTATGTTATCAAAGAATAAGAGACTTTCAATCACGATGCCGCGTATCTAATCAACTATCATTACGAGTAATCAGTTGGCCGGTGACCGCTACGAATGAAGTACGCGCCTACATTTTTCCGGTGCCATAATTTACGATAGAGCTCGCAGATGGAGAATTTTAAAATTGTTGAATTTAGTTCTCTCAGTAAGTACATATACAGATAATCAATATATTTTATTAACATAGTTCAAACCAACAACATATCTGTAGTTTATTGTGTACAAACAAAAAAAAAAGTAGGTAATAAAAACCTACCTATCCCTTTAGCAAAAATTGCAGAATATTAATTAATAGTAATTTGCGCCTTGACCCACATTTATTCACTTCTACCTAAATTTGCACATTTTACGCTCATGAAAGTATGAATTTTACTTATGAATCAATTTAAACTAAATTAAAAAAAACTGCTAGTACAGTATACAAAATGTGTAATTGTTATCAAAAACGAATGCGCCTCAAAATACATTCGTGATTGCAATCGCGGCTTACCTTTCTATGAACTTGGACGATCGAAGTAAAAATCGAATGATTTTTCATAACAATATACTTCTGTATTGAGAAAGAATTGACTGTATTTTTAAATAATGATTACTTTGCATAATTTGATGTGGATACGAGTTATAATGAACAATAAATATCTTGCTAATACAGAAGTATGTTTGCACAAAAAATACCTAAGTAGGGCCCTGTGACTTAAGCCTAAAATTAAAAATTAAATTAATTAGTGTTACCCTGAACTCAATCCATAAAATCGTTGAATGTGATTTGTCCCATTGTATTAGAAAGGCCGCTTTACTGCATACCCAGTTATTTAGACTCTTGTTGCATAATCCGCATTAACGAGTCATTTGCATAAAATTTGGGATACAAAGACTGAAATTTTCTGTCAAATTCGATATTTCAGAACAGTTTGTTATTTTTTCAGTTTGACCGCCTCGTTGGTCGAGTGGCTAGCGTACTCGCCTAACTGCATCGACGAATCGCGAGGCTCGGGTTCGATTCCCGACGGGGGCAGGCATTTGTGTGATGAACATTTAGATGTCTGCATTTCCGGGTCTGGGTGTTTATTAAAAATGTATTCTGGTATTTATTTAAGTATTTCTATGTAATAGTATCGTTGACTAACACCCATAACACAAGCATATAATTTGCTTACTTTGGGGTTAGATTCAATTTGTGTGACTTGTCCAGAGATATTTATTTATTATACTGAAAGTATTAATTAAAGCAAGACTTTTAGCTTAGGTAGCGTAAGTGTCAACATAATTTAAATTCTAGCCATTGTCGTATTTTTAGCTTAGCGTATGAGCCGACATAACGTTAGTGCTCACAACTGTCTTGTTTCGGTATAAGGGATACGGTAAGCGGTAAACTTAGTTTGTCAACACACTGTTGTCCGTTTTGGAATTAGGTACCATTTTTTCTTTATAGTAAGCGTATTTTTTGCTTCTTTGTCCAATCTCTTAAAATTCACTTTTAACCATACGCTTTCATCAGACGGATTTAGGACAAATACACAAGACTTGTATATATTGCCGGACATTCCTAACTTTGAACAGCAACAAATTGTTATAACTTAAATAAATGTGAACTGATGACGCGATACTACGTTAAACGACAAGTAATATATGCAAACTTGCTTAATCTTTATCGACCCAAAAAAATTAACACTTTTATTGGTAATGGGTACTCAGGATATTTTAAATAAAAGTAGTCTGCTCAGTACGAGGCGGTTTATTGAAGTGAAGAAGCATAAAAATGTGAACGATATCTTTATGTCAAGCGTGAGTGGGAACGAAGGAATGAATGATTGAATATAATCTACACACTTGAATATTTGTTCATTCCAACAACTTTCAGGTTCATTACTTTTTTCAACACTAATTTAAATGATAACACACTCAAGTTAGAACGCTGTTCTTTTTATGAGGTCAGCGGACAAATATACGGCTCTCCTGCTTGTAAGAGATAACCGTGATCTATTGACACCATAGATGTTACATGTGAGTCGCTGTCCTGTGGCCGGGATACCAACATAAAGCCCTCATGCATAGGCCTTATGCCTAAGTTTATTGTGAAAGTCTACCGGCTGCCCTATCCTCCGGGCCGGAAATCGACAGTCATAAAGACGGCAGGAATAGGTACCTAATTAAGGCCGTGGATCCCTACCCGGGCAAGTTGCTGCACAACACTATAACATCAGCGGTACCTGATTTATTTTGAACTTGCAGGTGAAAATATTCAAAATCTGATAAAAGATGCAGTAGAAATACGAAAGAGAGCATATATTCCATATTCTAATTTTGCTGTGGGTGCCGCAATACTTACGGAAGAGGATTCCAAAGTGTACACAGGATGTAATATAGAAAACAGCGCGATGACACCGAGCATTTGTGCTGAGCGTGCAGCCGTACCCAAAGCCGTGTGTGACGGATATCTCAAATTTAAATCAGTAGCTGTTGTGGCCCATCAAAAAGACTCATTCACAGCACCGTGCGGCGTTTGCAGACAAACGCTAAGTGAGTTTAGTGGTTCGGATGGCGATATCGAAATTTACCTAAGCAAACCAACAATGGATAAAGTGGTGTGTACAAAACTATCTCAACTGCTTCCACTATCATTTGTAAGTTATACAAAGGACAGCGTTATCACATAACAGCAGATAAAGATTACAATAATTAATTTGGACATAAGATTCGACATGATACAGCGGGCGTGTTGGGGAAATGGATTAATAATATACATTCTTATATTTTTATGAATGGTTGTTTTATTAAGTACCTAATTATAATATTCTTTGTTTTGGGGGAATACCCGTGTTCGAAAGACGATGCTATTTTGTAGAGTAATACCGTAACAATCGATTGTAAATGAAACATTATGGTAGGTCGGTAATCAGTTAACACCTAAATAAAACATTTGTGTTTTTAATACTGTTTAAGTGATAGGATTTCAAACGGCAACCATATTCCAAATTGGTGATTCAATGCGGATCACTAGTAAGTCCGAGTATATTTAAACCTATGGAAATAGGTTTAAATATATTCACAATAAACGCCTCCACATAATTACAAAGGAAAAATCATTTATCGCAAACAAGCAATCTAATTAACGTTTACATAATCACTGCCCGTATTAGGCCAAAACGAGTCGCTAATGAAAGACACCAAGAATAAAAGAAAATCACACAAACAAGCTATCATTTATTCAAAAATAACTGTACATATTTTCTTAAAAACGAAGAATCGTAACGTCGGATATTTAACATTTATATTATAATCCAAATATGTAGGTACCTAAATGGTAAGTCTTAAACTTAATACTTAGGTTTTAAATAAATATCATATACAAAATTATATCTAACTAAAACTCAATGTTAGTACAAGTTAAACCAGTCAGACGCTTGGAAAGACAAAGACACAGCCACCCTTTCATGAGTGGGTTAGGATATTTTACATAGTAGATACTTAATAAGTATGGGAGGTTTAATAAGTAAAACCAGTACAATTGTAATTAGCCAAGGGCATTAATGTCGTAATAGGTGGGATCGTTCTATGTAACTGGTCACTTAATCATTCCAGCAGCAGACCTAGGATGCGCATGTAGAGAGACATTTTCTCTCTAAATAATTATAGATGACCTATAAGTAATTCTGTATGTATTGACAAGTAAGTAGCATTTCTCATTATTAACTTGAAGAATGCTAGATTTTATCTACTATCGTTTTTCTAAAATTTGAGTTAATTAGTTTACTTATTTTGTCAATGTTTTAATAAAATACTTTCGTGAAGAGAAAGAGACATAATTCTTGTTACTTAGCCCTGCAGGATTTCGCACCCAAGACCTTTCTATAATTGCTGTTACCACTAGACCTTTCTTAACTGTTCTTTTTCTGCGAGCGTTAAAAAAATAGGTTTCGTTTAATGTTTGTCTATTTATTATCTTTTCATAACTAGGCCGTTAAATAAGTTTTCAATAAGACCCCTGATCCACATGTTTACCGTAGCATGAAATTTCGCCTTTATCTAGGCGTACAAAGATAAGTAGATAGATAAATAAAGACAAAATCCTGGACAAAATATACTTCAATTAAATCTAACCAAAAGTAAGCAAATTATATCTATTCTTGTTGTGGGTGTTAGTTAAAGATGCTAATAGATAGAAATACTTATATAGATACCAGAATAATTTAAATAAACTAATAGACTCAGAAATGTAAACATCTGAATGTTCATCAAACAGATATCAGCCCCATTGCGAATCAGACCCAAACCTCGCGGTTAGTCGTTTGAGTGAGACATATAAGCAAAGCCTTCGACAAAACAAGGCGGTTGACATGTATCCAGTCTCAAATTAACCTTACAGCAGGGACAGCAATTACTGATTCTCTGCCCAAAACTGTTAAAAAGAGTCCATCTCCACCCACCTAAACAGAATTATTTTTTGATGGAAATGAAACTGACCGTCTGCGCCTGGGCTGCATTTAAAATCAAGGTCACCGCGTTATCGTGCGCCACAGACCGCTCACTTACTTATTACGGCACTGCTCGGATTGTACGAACTACCTATTTGTGAATCACTAAACAAAAAAATAACTAACAATAAATGAACTCGAAATTAACAAGCACACATAAAAAGTAAGTGGCTCAATTACAACGAAATGTTTTTCGTTAATTAGGAACACTTTATCAATTAGGCTTTGAAATATGAAATATGAACGTTAATTAACTCTGCCTAATGGTCTAGTGGATGAAACAACATTTGTGGTCAATTTCAATTATGTACCAATGAGTATGATTTCGCCGGTTATAATTATCATTTAATTTAACATTACTTTAATTAAATAATAATAATAATTTATTTGCTATCATATATTAACCTTTAATATATCTATTAACGGCTAATTACTTTTTAATTTAACTGCAATTTATAGGAAATCTAAAAAGAAGTTTATATTGTGAAGTCTTTTTGAATGGCACTGTTAAAAAATTAATAACACAAGTAAACTACATTTTAAACCATTACATAAACGTAAAGTTCTTTCACTGAGCGACTACAAAAAAATCAGGATTTCTTAAATTATTCACTCCTAACCATTGTTTTCACTTTTCATCCACACAAATATAAAAGTAAAAAGAAACACGATGTTTTTATTAATGTTCATGTGTGTTGTAATATTACTACAATATAACGACACAATCATAGTGCATTCTAAACAAAATCGCAACATGGCCGCCGTGTCCGCACGCAACATCCGATTGCCTTGTACCATGAAAATGATGCGCGGAACGTTAAGCGACGACTGTAATACAGTCAAGCGTTCTTATATTATTTACTAAATCTCGGCGTAAAAATTATAAATCTGTTTCATATATATATATATGAATATACCTATAGCTGAGACACTACCAGAATGGACACCATCCAATATAACATTGACATAAATTCTCATTATTCGTCGCTATCTTTATTAATAACTCTACTTGCTTCGGCACACTCATAACAGCTTCTATATGGGGAAAGTCTCTTCCAGTTAATTTATCCCTTATTCTGTTTAATATTGCAAGGGCTCGCTTGTTGAGGTTAGATTCTGGTGGCATTTCCACTGACTCATAATGGAGATGATTTCTACTTCGACTCGGCAAGGAGTATGATGAATCAATATCAGAAGAGAAAGTAGACTCTGTGATAGAGTGTCTATCGTTGTCTATGAGCCTCCAATTGAGTAGAGGGTCATAGACAAACGCTTCTAATACTGCCATCACGCTGTCTCTGTGTTTGTGAAGGACGTGCATTACCGATTCACATGTAAAGCGATACGTCCCCTCAATTCCGGTCACCTATAACAAAGGGATTTAATTACAATGTATACCTAAGTATCGATTTTCAGACATGAAAATTTTTTAACTTTTAACTGGTAACACTGCATTTAAATATGGAATATTGTCTGTGCTATATAAATATCTCTTCAAGACTGCACTTATTAAACTTTTAAGCCTAATTCATTAACACAGAGTTTTTTAGACAAAGAGAGATTTTTAAATATTGATAGCCTCTATTTCATAAATAAAGATCGAAAGACTCTACACACCAAGCTTTTTAGATAAATTCTTAGTTAATTTTGACACATAAACATTTTTAAACGTTGAATGACTCATAAAATTTTTAGCCAAACACATTTAATAAAGAGATGAAGTTGATTGGATAAATCAACACTTTTAGACATTAAGTGACTTACCTCCATAGCAGTGATCAACATCCTCGTCAATCGGAAAGGTATTTTCTCTGGGAACCGTTCTCTAGTCTGAGTCACCTCGAAGCAGTCGCCGAAGTCAATATGTAGCACCTTTCCAGTAACCCGGTGCAACATGATGTTGGATGGATGCCGGTCACCGAGACCCAAAATATACCCCACCATACTCATCACAGCTAACGATCTGGTGTAGTTGGTGCGCCTCTCGAACCACGCTTCAGCTGATGGACTCTTAAGCCAAAGCAACCTGGCTAAGTCATTGCCTGGGGTTTGTGATAGGGTGTATTCGAAGACTTCAACCTACAAATATTATGATTACAGGATCCAACCAACAATTTTATAACTCGAAAGGGAGCTTATTTTTTTTTGCAAAAAAAACTAGTACAACAGCGCATTTTCACGCAAATTGTGCCCGTTTGCTATGGTATAAATATGGAACGATGCGGAATACTAGACATAATATAACGCACAATGAGCGAGACACGAGTCCTTATCCTCCTCCTTATCTTGACTACTAAAAAGAAAATGGTCTCATAGTGTTACCTTTTTACTGGACGAGTACATTTTACCGATTCTCTATTTTATTTGAAAGCAAGTGCCTAGCTAGGCCCATTCAAAATCCAACTTTTGAGCTATGCTTAATAATGAGTAGGTTTTTTTCTT
Organism: Calephelis nemesis; assembly: GCA_002245505.1. Lineage (NCBI taxonomy): Eukaryota > Metazoa > Arthropoda > Insecta > Lepidoptera > Riodinidae > Calephelis > Calephelis nemesis. The sequence continues at coordinate 209,359 of NJDD01001779.1, read as the reverse complement.
TACTTTGACACAACAATATTGAAGCTAAAATTATTTTTGCAATTTTACTGCGTTTAAATGATGTGTAAACATAATATATATAAAGTACAAGTACCACAGCCAGAGTCTGAAATTATACTGGCTACTGATACTACCGACATATTTGCAGTTATAAATTTTAAGCTTTTGAGACTTCCCGACCAACCGCGAGGCTCGGCTTCGATTCCCGACGGGGCCTGTGTGTTGAACATTTAACATTTAAATTCTGGTATATATTTAAGTATTTCTACGTATTAGTATCGTTCAAACACAAGCAAATAATTTGCTTACTTGGGGTTGGATTCAATTTGTGTAACTTACCCAGGGGCATTTATTTATATATCTTTATTTATTTATTATCATTGAAACCATGTTCGATTTTTTTTGTCAATTTAAAAATTACTTTAATATATTTTTAAGCTACTCAAAACTATTAGATTGTGATTATGTAACCCTTCTTTTCCTAAACTCATCGGAAGATAGATACATACCTTGTGTTTCAACATCAGTTTTTGATAATCTGAAGCCATCCGCGTCATAATTTGCTGCTCAGTGTTCAAGCTCTTCTTGTCTCGGTAATCACTTATCAAATTGTACAGGGTGTCACATTGTGGCACCCAACCAATTAGGCCCGAGTTCGGCGAGAGGGGTATCACCGCGTACCTCTGTATGGCAAGGTCGTGCCTATATGTATTTGTGTCAGATTGCAGCAGAGTATTTACAAGTCCAAATAACTGCATCACGCGTTCGTCTTGTCGTAAATCTTCGTGGCCCTTCAAAAGGAACATGTACTGCTTTCCATCAGAACCCTCGATTGTTAACCGACGCGGGCGTTGTTTCGATTTAATTACCTTCAAAAAAACAATTTATTAATAACGGTATTAAATCATAATTATTGATAATTAAAATTATAGCAGGCGTCGCTAATATATATACTTTGGCAAAAAATTAAAATTATTATAGACAATTTTTGATATTAGTTATTATCTATGTCATCAATATCTAAGAACCTGACACTGAGCGTTGTAATGAAGAAGATTTATTTATCTTTATAAAAGTCCCGATAATTCGTTCAAATCTGTAAATAATGTAGCCTGAAAAACACTGGTTTGCTTAAATGTATCGTGAATCGTTAAATAGTGTAATCTAATTAAAAATATTTGTAAGTGATTTTGATTTGCGTATGTGTGGGTGCTAAAGTGTGTGCGAAAAAAGTGGTGCTATCGCGTGTTGATGCTATTAGGGCCTCTCCGTCCCCAATCTTCATTTCTCGCCTCTTTGGCTAAACGTTTCTTCATAAGAGCAAAGCCGGGTGGGGTCGCTAGCGTATTATATAAAAGTTTTACACAACACTACTACATTTTTCACTGCCGGTCTTATTTTTGCAAAGAACATATAACGCCACTCAGCAGACCTTGATAAAGGATATAATGAGCTGAATTGGCAATACTGTACAATCTTTTTGCTAAGATTAACCGGCATGCAAATATCGTATCCGCCGTAGGGCAGCATTTAGACTGGTAGAATGACTCTGACTGACTGGAAACTTGGAAAACTCAATAATTTGGACAATTTATTACTAAAATGAAGGCTTTATTTCAATTCAATTCAGCAATTTATTACGGATACTAGGGATGTAACAGAGGGTGTGGATG
>NJDD01001779.1:188472-205470 GCA_002245505.1 Calephelis nemesis | reverse complement strand
ATTATCGTATCCTTTGCCCGACGCTAATTTATCCTTGATGTCCGATGCGTCAAATACTAGCGTAGGCGCGGTTTTACAGCAACAGATAGGTAACAATTGGAAACCACTTGGTTATTTTTCAAAAAAATTAACACAGACGGAAATGAAGTATTCTACGTATGACCGGGAACTGTTGGCAATATATTTAGCAATCAGACATTTTAAACATTTAGTGGAAGGTCGCAAATTGACTATATTCACGGATCATAAGCCTATAGTATACGCATTCAGTAAGGTAAATAGTGACAAGGAGAGTCCTAGGCGAATTCGTCAACTTTCCTATTTAATTAACAAACTTGTTGACTAGATCACTATAACAAATATTCAGAGACTTACTTATGTGCCAGAGTAGTACCTGATGGAGACAGATAGTAAATTATGACAGTACACACCTTGTAGAGATCACACCAACGCTGCGCTTCTTGTAGGTCTCGGCCATACATTTGCAGAAATGATACCTCTTTCAACGTTTCCGGAGGTCGATCTAGCATAGCGTGCATTTTTTCTAAAGTTCTGAACATTCCTCTATAGTCTTTTTCGCTAAAATATAACCTAAAAAATTGAATTCCATTAATAACGTTAAAAATATTTCGATCTCAAATACTCATTCAACTTACGTTTTCCAGTGTAAATTAATAAATAGGTATCTTATTAAAAACACTTTCTTTTCTCACTATTAATTAACCTGTCAATGAACAATTCATGAATTCTAATAATGTAATGCTATTATTTAAGTATGTAGGTATGTTCAGTTTTAACAGATTAGAGCTTTGGTATTGACATAGGCTACTTTTTTTATGTTATGGGAAGGCAAACAAGGAGACGGATTTCCTGATGGTAAGAAATTCAGGCCGCTTAGAGACACCAAAGATGGTAATGGTGCGTTGCCAACCTGAGATCAGGATGTTAGTCCTAGAGCAAAAGTAAGTTTACCGGCTACCTTACCCTACGAACCGGAACACGTCATGACGTAATGGCGGCAGGAATAGGTAAGGCGGTGGTACCAATCCGGGCGAGTCGCTGCGAAACTCTACGGCCTAGTCAGATGTCACGGTGTTAGTGATGATAAGCCTATGCTCGCCTTTTACGAGCTGCCTGGCAAGAAAGGCAGATGGTCTATTCTGCAAAGGAGCCCGGACCAACACGAGGTAAATAACAGGGTATTACATTATTACGGGGTACTATTTACATAAATTGCTTTTAGTAACAGGTTCCCAGGACCGATAATTAAAAAAGTCTTGGACAACAGCTGGCATTTCATAATAGTCTGCATAAGTGATATAATCTGGATCAAATTAAAAATACGAAAAACCAGTTACTTGAATGTTATTTATGTAATATACCACAAAATAATTTTTAGTGTCAAAGTCAATAGATACTGGCATACTACCTTGAAGCATCCTCTAGAGCTGTGTAAACTTGATCGTGCCACAACATTGCCACTTTTATCAGTTCTTCAGATATTATAGCTGCCTCACTGACCAACTGTTGAGAATGGGTGGACATTGTTTTAAGTATATAGTTGGCGGCACTTTTGCGCGTCACAAATGAAGATTTAGTAGCAACTGTCAAAGGATACACTAAAGCCTGAGGATGTAACTTTCCAATGTCAATCAGCAGTATGTGAACCAATTTAGCAACCAAACTCCTCGGGGAATCAATTCGAGCTATCAATTGAGGGATTACTTGCAACCATATCTTAACATCGATTTGTCTTATACCCTCAAATAAGGCATCATAAATTGCTGGATTATGACCATGATCAAACCATAGCGTAAGAAGCCGTAATGTATCTTGAAGAACACTACCGTTTGATAAACTAATCGACTTAAAGAATCCCTCTATGGCGGGTATTGTATAAGTATTAACAAATTCAACTTTAGACACTTTTTTATCACTCGACCCACCGGCGATACTACTATCAGATACATTGTCTAGCTGTTTATAAAACAACACCGTTTCGAAATTCATACAAGCCCACGCATGACAAGCTTTGTACCACTCTGGAGCAAGAACGGTAGCTGAATAATAATTTCTCAATATCTCTGGAATTGATAATTCGTTTATTTCGTGGAGCAACTCGCACCAAGATCCAAGTTTTAAATGACAACGCGCGAGCAGTCTGCAATGTTCTTCATTTCCAGGCTCAGCATTCTCAACAAACCTTTGAAGAACGTCGTACGCATACCTCTTATTTCCAGCATCCCACAAATTCTTACTACATGCCAATATGATTCTTGGATCATGAGTTCTTAGCAGCACATCAGCGTTTGTATGTGGATCGCATCCTAAAACTGAAGCAAGTATTTTATGAGCTTGATTTATGGCACCAGTCTTTCTGCATAAAGAGGCAAATTTTAACCAAGTTTGAAAATCTTCTTGGGGTGTCAAAACTAAACTTCTAAGTTGAAGCATCTTTCGCCAATCTTCCACTAAGCGCTGACCTCCTTGCAATCTCGTACACCAAGTTCTATAAATAATTGATCTCCTTTCTTCGACAAGTTTGTACGTCACAACTTCCTCCAACTCTGTCAACAATTGTGCATTCACTAATGCTCCATATGCTCTTTGGTAACTTTCACCAACCAGAGCGGTTAATTCCATATCAAGAAGACTTCTAGCGTTATCAATATAATGTCTTGATTCAGACCAATTGCTATCGTGAATTGATAATATAGCTCTATAGAAAGCTCCATCTTGAGTATCTTCAGAAATAAATCCTGTGTATTTCTTCATGGATTCCCAATCCTGCAAACCCCAAGACGCAGCAGCAGCAATTTTCGCGGACTTTTTTTTCATATCCTCCGATAAAATTTCCCATTGATCATTTGTATTATTAAAAACCTTTCGCCACTCGCCTAATGCTTCCAAACATCTCAACATTCCCAACTTTGATTCACAGTCTTGTGGATCTACTTCTAGTTTTTTGTTGTATAATTCAAGAGCTTGGTCCCAATTATGTAGCTTCTCATACCAACGTACATGGACGTTTAATGAATTATCTCCATTCTTTTGTTGCCTTATAACTTTTTCCAGTAAACCATTAGCAGATTCTTTTTGCTGCAATTTGTTGTTAATATGGATCAGAGCTTCGACAACTTGGGTGGAAGGATTCCTTCTATATTCTTCTTCCTATAAACAATATTCGAATAAAAATATTTCAATAGCATATTGAAAGTTATACATTTTAGTACTTTAATGTGAAAATCTGTAAATATTTGATACCTTATAATATAGAGCTTTTGCATACGCTCTGCAGGAAATTGCAGTATCTCCTAGCAGTTTTATTGAAATGGGCAAGGCACCCTTTTCACAGTGTTCTAAAAATTCTGCCAGATTAAGAACAACTAGTGCGATTTCTGGCGCATCGGGGACTGTGAGTGCCCGTTCTAGTGCCCCTACTAACTCTGCTCGTGGTTGTTCACTGAGCTCAGTCCAACATGACATAAAAGCTGCATTGAATAAGTCGCTTGCTAACTGAGGATAATTTTGTGCAAGTGTGGAACACGCCCTGTAAAAAAAAAATTACGTACACACACTCAAACGAAGAATATAATAAATAACGATCTACTAGGTAAAAGATTAATCCTTAATTAGTAGAGATACTACTGGTGTAAAGGTATTTTATATACTATAAGACACGGTAAATAAGTGATTAGAATAATAAGTGAATAAGTTTAAAAATGTCCCACAGGTTATATATCTGGCTCTTTGCCTTAATCCTGCAAGACAGGACAGGATTCGGAGTAAAGATAAATGTACGTATGTAAGATGATATGTACGCTCAAATGTTTCTCTACACTTGAGCTTCAACTTATTTGGTCATTTTATACTGAGTGTTGTTATATCTGTAATTTTTAAATCACAAAACTTTTGATTTAAAATATATATATTATTAGGACAGTCTGTAAAGCACGTTACTACGACTAAATGCGGTAAATAATTATAACCCAATTTAAATTTCGACTTCTACTCCTTTTCCACGGGATCGCCTTTAGTGAGCAAAATAAAGAATATTGTATAATCTTCCTCGTAACGTAACGAGTGGCATAGAAGATTCAGCGTGAATAGCGGTCGTGATATATACCTAGAGATAGACAAAAATCTCAAAATGTTAGTGTCCGACCGAACTTTCGGTTTCGGTTTCGGTCAGTTTCGGTGGAAAATTCAAGTTTTGGTGGCAGTTTCGTTTTCGGCATAAAATTGATCGAAACTTTTGCCGAAACCGAAACTGTTTCGCAAGTTGTCAAACGCGTTCGCCTAACTTCGTTTCGCGTGGCAACATGGCCAAACCCTGATGGCGGCCTTGTTCGGAAATCATCGTGCGGCTTTTGGCTTTGGTCGTTTAGCTCCGTGGCAATATAACTTAGTGCGTTACTGCCAGACACAAATATTCATCGGAGGTTATGTTTTAATAGAACTGATTTCATGTAATTGTTTGTTTAATTTATGTTCTTGAATACTTTAAATACCTAGTTACATAAATATTGAATCCGTACTTTGTTTTCTAGTTATAAGCAAATCTAGTGGTTTGACAAAGAGATTTAAAATGAAATATGTGAAGTGTTAAATTACGTTAATTAATTTTTTTTATGATATTGGAAGGCAAACAAGCAGACGGATTTCCTGATGGTAAGAAATTTCCGTTGCCTAGACACCAAAGGTGGTAACGGTGCGTTGCCAACCTGAGGCCGGGATGTTAAGCCTTGAGCAAAAGTAAGTTTACCGGCTACCTTACCCTCCGAACTGGAACACGTTATGGCGGCAGAAAAAGGTAAGGCGGAGGTACCAATCCGGATGAGTCGTTGCGAAACTCTGCCATCTAGTCAGATGTCACGGTGTTAGTGACGGTAAGCCTTTGCTCGCCTTTTACGAGCTGCCTGTCATGAAGGCAGGCATTTGTGTGATGAGCATTTAGATGCCTGCATATCCGGATCTGGGTGTTTACTAAATTTATTCTGGTATCTATTTAAGTATTTCTATGTATTGTATAACACCCATAACACAAGCATACATTTTGCTTACTTTGCGGTGAGATTCAATTTGTGTAGTTTGTCTAGAGACATTAATTTATATTTCTTTGAATTACATAAATAAATTATTGCAAAACTAAAAAATACGTCTTATTTAATATATCTAAGAAATGAAACATTTTAAAAATCCACCAACGTTTGGGTATTTGACGGTACTTTATATAAGGTCACGTGCGTTTCGGTTCCGGTTTCGGCCGAAACTGAAGTCACGACCGAACTTTCGTTTTCGGTTTCGGTCAGAAAATCAGTTTCGGTCGGACACTACAAAATGTTAATTATGTGTTCTGCTGCCCCTGTTTAGTCGCCTGAGTTAATGCTGCCACCCCTACCAATATTAGCTTCGTCAAATCCGCTCGCCACTTCGCTGACTAAACATATGTAATTAGTATATTATACAGTAGTTCTTAAGTTAATTGTATTGAATATTATATTAGAAGATAACTATGTAGTTAGGCTGTCAGTTACAATAAAGCTATTTTTTATAATTAATTGCAGGTCGAATCCTTAATTCCTGCACCTGGTTTTCTTAACCCTTAAAGGCTACAACGGTGTTTTTACAACCGGGTCACTCAATGTTTTGGCGATACCTCTGTAATGCGCGAACTCTCGTCGAATCTAATACGACTGTAGCTCCCGAACGCACCTGGAAAGCGGTGGTGCCCGTGTACAGGTTACGAGATACATGACCTGACAGGTGTTTTTACACCCGGTGTTGTCAGTGTAGGTTACTGAATATTACCGTAAGTAAAACATTTGTTTAGGTTTTTTGGAGTCTGTGTCTTGTAAATACCTATTCTTTTTTTTTATAATTTCCTTATGTTTAGATAACGAGTCATTGTTTGAGAGATTGCGAGATTGAGGAGGAGCTGGCTTCGGGCATAGAACAGTCTGACAGTAAACTTTGTATGTAAAGGACATAGAGCCATTCTATATGAAAATTGTATACAAAAAGATTATTTTTTACTAAAACTTCCTTTTTCTATTTTTGTATTACGGTTATTTAAGTATATAGGGTTTATGTGCCTATTCGCGTTCACGCACCAATTCGCGTCCATTTCGCCGACATCGTTTAAAAAACCCTTAAAAATAAGTGTACTAACAAACTAGGGAAGTGAAAAGTCGTTTCTGCCTATAATACAATATATTAGTGACACATATACCAAGACAAAAGAACTGTTCACCTAATTTTTCCTGTTTAAAAAAAATAACGAATCTTAGCTATACAAAAAAGTTGTACAAATAGCTATAATTTTAGTAAAAAAACTAGTGAACCGGCGCGCGTTTCATACGTAATTTTTCAATGTTTTAATTTTAATTAAAGATTTTATTAGTTCCTAGACCTTGCAAACGAATAAAAGAATAAAAATAATGATGATTTTGATTGATTATCGTATTTTTTAAGGTGAAAATGAGGTGGACGCGAACTGGTATACCAATTTTACGAATTAGTCAGTTTGCGTCCAGGGTGGACGCGAACTCATCTTACTATTTCTAACTTGATCCTTTATTTTAATATAAAGAAATATGTTATAAGGATGGGGTTTTATTTTGTTATTACCACTATTATTATGCTTATTAAAATAGCCAATTTGCGTCCACATAATTATGGTAATAGAAAAAGATATAGATGTCGAAATTTACCTGGACGCAAACTGGATGGACGGATTATACCATATACCAGTTTGCGTCCACTTGTTTATTTAAATGCTAAATCTTAAGTAAATGATTTATAAAATTATAACGGACAGTAATAGATAGGTGGTAGTCTGTAAAGTGCATTGTATAATCCCATCGGGACTAGTACCCACCACCGCTCCGGAAGGAAACAAGTGCATTAAACTGTTTCTGCCTTCTTCCACTTATACACAAGCAGCTATATGAGAAAATTTTAACGACATAAAGACAAATATACTATAATATACTTGTATTCAGGCTTGTACTCACCAAAGTTGACAAAGGTGCAACTAGGGCACGTACGATTAGCCTAAGATACTTGGTTCCACAATGCGATAGATGACAAACCTATTGCCAACCGAGCACATGTTCTATCCCGGATGACGATGTTTTCATTAGAAAATAAAAAAGATAAAGAGCATATCAACAACACGATAGGTAAAAATTTAAGGAAACTAAACAATTAAAATGGACGTGCTCGATGTGAAATCTCTAGGAGAAAATTGGCTACCTGCAGATCTAACAAAATCTTTTAAAGATTTTAAAATGTCTGTATTCTAAAATTAAGATATTTTGGATGCGAAAAAAAATAATTATATGACCTAGTGGTGACTTGCCTTATATAAACAATCGATGATGTAATTTTGGGCTAGAAATCATCTGAACTGCAAACAGTAATGAACTAATGAATGAGGATTGGAAAGAAAAAGGCGTATCTACATTTGAAAGCAAATGAAACCAAAACAGCACATGAAAGAGATGTAGTCATAACGTAGGTATTCAAGAGTTTTAGTAGACGTTAGTAGCGCTGGTGCAAATAAATGAATCTGTTTATCCGGTTAGTGCTTTTTGCAGGGATAGTTCAATTGACGGCAATCGTTACAATAAGATCAGAGAAAGAGTGAGATTAAAAATAAGCATTTTGTTACAATATAGAGTAAGGGCATGTTCCATTGTTTGGTACACGTTGTAAGAATGGCAGATTAAAGATTGCCAGTACAGATATACATTGCGAAACTGGAAGGACGTACTTAGTTACCCAGGGAGACCTAAGTTGATAAGTCCATTGGCAATTTAACCCAGGGCCAACTCTTGCTATCACAGTCTCCACAACCAGCTTCTTTGTTTGAAAAAAGGTATGAATGTGAAAGAAGCTAGTGACACTTGGTACTCGATATTCTCTGCCAACCCAGTAAGGAACTAGGCATGAACATGTGTATTTATAAAAAAAGAGAATTAAAACCCAACATTTCTATAAATTTTCTTCATAAAATCTCCCCTTAATCCCTTTATAAGTTGGTGGACGCAAACTGGTCCATGGGTGGACGCGATCTGGATTTTGTGGACGCATACTGGTCAAATCGCCAAATTTCGATTATTTTATTAAAAATAATCACTAGACATTTTGCTAAAACTTAGCTTAATCCTAAAATAGATTATACCACGGCTGGGTTACAATATTCGTTAATTCAAAACTAGATCTAGAACATTTTTATATTTTACCTCAAACCTGCAAACTCCACTAAGTGGACGCGATCTGACACAACAACCCTATATTAGGTTATAAAGGCTTGATTTAATTTTCATTGTTGAAAATATTACTTTTTGTAAAGTTTTGTATTTTTTTTTATAGTCATATTGATTTGTTTGTTTAAATGTTAATTCAAGTTGTGATTCAAAGAAAAAGATTAATTTTTTAGTTTATAGCTTGAAATATTTTCCCAACGATTGTCCAAACTATAATTAAAATAAGTAAAAGGACAGATTACATTATTATAACACATTGATTTTATTTAAATGAGTTTTACATACTAGTAATAAAACTTTATGTAATATTACCTGCTATAAGCTGATTTTATACCATAAGATCTAAGTTTTTTGCATTTGTTGCAGCATTTAAGGTCATAATTACACTTTAAAATAATATTGAGGCTAATTACACTTTAAACAAGTTCCTTATGGGTAGGTTAAAAACCCGGGTGTTTTTACACAACAGTACCATGATTCATTGCAGCCGTTAAGGATTAACATAGTCACTCTTATACAGTTTTATTATCAGTATAGATAAGGATTCTAAGTTTTGATCAATTTTTGATGTTGTGACCTGTATTTTATAAAATACTAGCATCCCTGACCGGTTTTGCTCAGGAAACAGAAATTATACAGAAAATTACGCATGAAAACAATGTATGTATGCATCTATCCAGATAAGTTATCATAATGCACTCTATACAGGGTGTGCCATAAAGTCATGTCAAGCAGAATTCCAGAGATAGGACAAACATTAGGGTATCCGAATCACCCTTATGTATGTTCTACGATTTTGCACAGTTTTCGAGTTATTTTTTTTTATGTGTCTTTGAGTATTTTCCACCTGAACAACTTTAAAAATTTCTAAAAAAAAAGTAGATGGCTTTTCAGTGTTTTTGCATCTGAATAGTCATAAGTTGTACCTTTCCACTTAAAAGATTCAGTTTCTTAACTCTAATGGAAATAACGAAATTCTAAGTTCCAGTGAAAATTTTACGTTCTGAGAACTTACGACTTCAATTTTCAACTTAAAATTATAAATTTAAACAAGCGAATTTATAGTTTTTAAGTAGGACGGGCTTAAGCTTTTCCAGAGTCTCAGCTTTCATAACCATAAAACATTGTACATTAGCACAAACCATAAAACATAGGGCGTATTCAGATGACCCGCGCCGAGCACGCACACGCGTTGAGCCCGCCCTAGACCCGCGCTCAGCACACGTATCCGCGCCGAGCACGCACACGCGTTGAACCCGTCTTAGACCCGCGCTCAGCACGCGTAATGCATTGCGCACGCCTCTCACCCGCTTTTACTACTAGTGACAGTCAATACAACACTAGCTGAAGCGCGGGCGCAAGGCGTGTGCTGCGCGTGCGCGGGGTGCGCGCGTGGCGGGCGCGTGGCGTGGGCGGATTGATTTGGTTAATGCAGTTTGAGAATATTTGTGTGTGACAATAGGGCTCAAATTATGTCGAATAAGAAATCAAAACGTGTTCGACGCAGGTGATGACGAGCGTAGCGTGCGCTTAGCGTGCGCGTGTCGTCTGAACGCAGCCTAGGGGCATCTAAGGGTTATCCTATCTCTGGAGTCTGGAATTCCGCTTGACACTACTTTTTGGGACGCCCTGTATAATAATCAGCGGAAGGAGTAAGAAATGAAATTCGCTGATAGAGAGACCACTCCGAGGGTAAGTTTCGTTTGTTTAAACAGCTTTACCGTTACCACAGTATGAGTGTATTTTTATAACGTAAAATGGGTACAGCAAGTTATCCCTAAAAGAAAGTCATATAGGATGTTCGCGAACTTTTTTTAAGTTAAAAAAGTTAGATACAATCACTTATACATATATATATATATATATATATATTTGATACATTATAGCTCCAAAGGTTTTTGGATACATTTTCGGTGAAAGCTCCCGACGGTCATAAGTTTTTTCGACATGATGAACAATTATCGTCAAATTTACACAAAACCATTATTAATTATACATCTAAACCCTCCTCGGGAATCACTCTATCTGTCGATCAAAACTGTACGAAAATTCGGTGAGTGGTTTATGAGTTTGTCGCGAACAGACGAGGCCAGAGGACTTTGTTTTTATGACATGTAGTGATGTATAGCTTTAAAACGGTTTTATATTTTAACAACTTTAATCAAATAAGCAATTTTATAGTCCCAGCAACATCTAACTATCAAATAAGTTACAAAACGTACCTTATAGCAGGACTGTTGGATTCTGTAAGGAGGCCCACACTTAACTGGCGTAACCATTCTAACCAATCTTCTTTTGATATCAAATTAGTTACAGACCAACATTTTCGTAAATTTTGAACATTTAGAGTTAGCTTCTGAATACTTTGGTCGCTATTAGCCACAACCTAAAAAACACAAATTTCTACACATCATATACAATATTTAAATAGCAGAAAAAAGTAATTTTGGAATAAACTACGCATTATTATTATAAATAAACAGACGAGTTGGATTTTAAACTAAATGTTAAGATATTTAGATAACTAGCTGTTACCCGCGGCTTCGCCCGCGATAAATTGAGATGTAAGATATCCTATCTTTCAAGTTAGGTCAAACATGGTGTATAAATTTGATTGAAGTCAGCTAAGTAGGCTAGGAGTCAAACGCGGACAAACAACGTCACACTTAATTTACACATATTGAGATTAAATTATATCAGTATACATTGCTAAAGTAGATGTTACTCCAAAGTAATAAATAAATAGATATTTACTACACTTACATCAGACTTTTGATTTCTTAACCGCAGTCGCGTTTCTTCTAAGTAGTCATCATCAGATGCTAATGTAGATATAACTTGCAACCTTGTTACTAATACAACATAGTTGGGGCACTGGATTTTATTTTTAATTAAAATCCTATCAACCGAAGGAATGTAATCAATGTATTCACGCCCCAACTGAACAATCAAAGCACAGAGTGTATCCATTGCTGTTTGTCTTAATGCAGGGTTATTGTCTAGAACCCTTGCTAAGGCCTGTATTAGCATCGCTGAATACGGTCGCAAATACAAATGCATAGACAAATGTTCTATCGTCTCCATAGCTAACTTCGAAATATAAGTCGGAATATTCCTACCATCAAACAATGCTGTGATCGCTGGAATTACTGACAGCAGAACATCATCCAAATTATTCTCAAACTTCTGAATAGTCAATAGTAATTTTTCAGTCAAAAATCTGTCTTTACTTTTGTCATTCTTTAAAAGCCTCAGAATATGTGGTAATATTTTTCTTAGATATATTTTAAATTCAGTTCCAATGGCAACAGTTATGTGTTCTACGAGTAATATAAGAGTTGACTGCAACTGACTATCTGGAGTCCAATATTCTCTGATCAAGTCAAAAATATCGTCCAGGTAGGCTCTTATGTGGATTTTAACTACGGATATCAGTTGTGCTAATTGTGTTAATAGAAATTCTCTAAAATTCTCATTGTCTGTGTTTCGAATTACATATAAAAGACTTGGTGTAACACGAGATATATACGGAACACATTTTATGCCCAGAGTTTGAAAGATAAATGTTGTAGCATGCACTACAGCTGTGTGATGTTGTGCTAGCTGAGGATCTCTAAGAATACGCATTAGCGATACCACAGTTATGGCAGGATAAAACTCATCTAAAACTAAAGGTGACATGTTCACCAACATTTCACTGATATTGGCATCAAAGTTATCACTTGTAGAATTTTCAGTTATAGGAATTAATGTTGATACTGTTTGAAAATCTATTAGTCCTTGATTTACTTTGTGTTTATAAGGATCTAATGCACCAAGTAATCCTAAAACGCGTATCGTTTCTCTTCTGTCTCTGGCTTGTTGCTCAGATTTTAGAAAATTCAACAGCATGTCCATTAAATTTGGGTACTCCATGTAAGGTGTAACCACATAACCAATAGCGCTTACTACTTGTCCAAATGACCATAGAGCTACACTTCGTTTTTCAGATTGATTTGGATCAGAAAGAATTTCAAGCTGTACAGAAATCAATTCTGGTAGCCATTGTATCATGGCATTTCCACCACCATTAACTTCAGCAATATCTCCAATAGCTTTTAAAATACTGCATATCATTGTGGTGCTACTTTTACTCTCTTTTAACTTAGGGACAAGTACTTTAAGGACTGTATCAACAAACTGAGTTGTTAGTCTTGGAGCATGAGATATTAAGTTATTCACCATCTTCAATGATTGTTCTTTATTTCGTGTTGATTCAGAATATTGTAACTCCATTAAAATCTGTACAAATAGCTGACGAAGTATAGCAGTTGTATAACTTGGGTTTATATTACTTAGTCTTCCAACAATGCATAGAGCTAGCTCACCTACATCACTGTTAGAATCATTAATTGCAACAAATAAACTACTTAAATGCTCTTCTGATGCTAAAAACATATCAAATATAGGATTGGTAAATATTTCCAATACTTTGTATCTGACTTCATTATCAAAGTCTGATCTTCCCACTGATAAAAGTTTAGCTAAGGACTCATCAATAAGATTATGTAAAGTTTGTGAGTTTGTTTGTAAACACCTCTCAATTGCTTTAATTAATAGCTTTGCTATTGTTTTCACAGACTCTAGACGTATGTCGTGTTGTTCACTTTGCAGATAATAATCAGTACATCTTTTTATAAAAGACATGAGTGTGTTATTCCACTGAAAATCAAATGTGCCTAATGTACGTAAGGCTAAAACTAACTTAACTGAATCATATGATTCAGCAAATAATGTATTGGAAAGATTAAAGGTGGTTTGTGATTCATTATTATTTGGTAAATAAGGTTTCTTTCTCAATATTAGAGATAAAATGTTAAGAAGTCTGTCTGTGATTTCTTTTTTTAAACTTGGTATATTATAGCCTAGTTCTCTAAAACATGTAGTCAACTGAGGACTTAGACCAGTTGCACACATAGGCTCTAAAAGATCTAATATTTCATTTGCAACTTCTTCTTTCATGGCAAAACCTAATAATGTAACACAATTAAATAAAGGTGTGTCTGCATTACTTTTTTTTCGTGGGATGTCTTTAGAAGGTAATGAAAGTTTGATTATTTCAATGATTCTTTCTAGATATGGTTGTATATCAGTCTCTACAGCAACACAAATAAGTCCTAATGTAGTAAATGCCATTGCCTTTTCTTTTTCTCGGCCTCTCAAAATTGTAATTAGATGGTTAATTGTTGACTTCAAATGCTTTTTAGCAAATGCTTCTCTATTAAAAGCTGCTAATCTTGGGACAATTAATAATAACATTTGATGTACACTAGGTGATCTCGATATTTGTTGGGCCATTACATCTGTAAATAAAATATTATATAAACTACTATGTGTGTTTACTAAACTCAAAAAAGTACCAACATGCCCATTTAGGAATTTAATGTATAAACATTAAACCAGCATGTGCTTGTAAATTATATATTAAACAAATGCATATCTCTGGACAAATTGCACAACTAAAATCTGTAAACAGTCTTTAATTCTAAAATATATTTGTTTTGTGAACTAAACTTGTAATGTGATAAAGTAGTTTTTGATTCTAATACTATATATTGTGGTGTCATTCTAGAATCTAGTTTTACTGCTATCACATTCAAGAGATTATAAAGAACACCTTTTGCAATGAGCCAAGGTTCAAACTAATACAATGCAATGATAATTGGTAAGTGATCCTAATATTGTTGCAAAAACTAATAAAACTTTTGAGAATATTATCAGTCTCAGAAGAATAAGATTTTACAAAATGGAATTACTTTAAAAATCAGACATCAACAGCTACAAGTCACTGAAAATATAAATTTTGGAGATTAAGGTTAATTTTTAAATTTCAATATAAGCCCTTAATCGTTTGCCTGCCAAAACATGGATCAGCACAATCTAGTTAGTTATACTGCCGCATTATTGTCACCACATAGCAAAGGTTAAATATTTATTAGATAAGTATATATAACACAGTGTTAGAAATCATTTAATTCAATGGATTACCTAAGGCAGGGTTACATATTATGTACAGGTATCACAGCTATATTGAAGTGTTGAATAAACCTCCACAATTAGCCATTTCTAAGACAAATTTTCAGTAAACTCCTAGTAAATATATAAAAAAATATTCTTACCAGCAGAAATCTTATCATATTTTTCTCTTATTAATTGCTTACAAATACTAGATTCATTTATAGCAGCAGTTGAACTTTTTCCATCAGTAAAATTCTGATAAGACCAATGTACATGCATTTTAGTGTAAAAGCTTGACATTTCATCAGATGTCTCTTGGTCTACATCAAGCTTTTGCATTAACGTTGTGTATTGTTTTTCCCAATTTGAATTTGAACATCTTAAAAGTTCATTTAGTATTAATATAGCACCATGTACATAATCATCTCTACCGAGACCTCTCTCTCTGGCCAGATGGTCAGTGAAAGTCACCATAGCTTCTTCATAGCATTGTAAATACCATGGTGATTTGTGTTGACCAGGTATTTCTCTTTGGGTTGTAACAACAAATGCTGCTCTCAATGCTTTAGCACCTGCTTCTCTGATTTGTTCTTTTGGGTCTCTCATAGCAATTTTTATGTGATTAAAAAACTCATTTACATACTGGAAAAAGTAAGTGGGCATAGCAATTGCTAGTTCCTTTAAAATAAAGCAAGCAGAGAGGCGCTTTGCTTCATTTCTTTCTTCTGAGAGCCAATCATATGCCCTTTTGATTTCAACCTCTATATATTCACTTCTTTTGATACCCAAAGATGTGGCAATTCGACCCATTGTCTTTGCCGCTAATTCAAGCAAGTTTACATCATTTGAAGGGAAAATGTTTCTCAAATAATGGGCATAGCGTGCTATTCTTGATTTATTAATCTCACTATCAGCACTTATTAAGCAAACTGAAATGAAAATCACTATATTATAGTTATTTATAAAATACAATTTAAGATTCAAGGTTATATAATTTTGACAGGTAAGTAAGATCAAGGCAATAATCTTGTCAGCTTTTAATTAATAGAATGTATATTTTAAATTTGTTTTATGTGATGAGACAGTGCATGACAACTTTCCTGACAGTAAGAGTTAACTGTGCCCTAACGAAGACTGAAGGTGTAATTGTATAGGATATGTATAGGTGTATAATATACAATAGTAGTATATGTAGGTACTTATACATATAGAATTTCTGTTTTGGTTTACAAAATAAGACTTCATAAATGTTGTGAGTGTGTCACTGTCCAGAGGCTGGAGTGTTAGGCCAATTATGCAGTTCTACCGGCTACCCTACAATCTGGACTGAAACATGACAGTCATATGAGGGCATTTGATCTTTGCTTAACTCTTATGAGTTGCCTGGCACGAAGGTAGATATGCTGTTCTACCCAGGAGACCTGAACCAAAAAAGAAAATTACTTAATAATTATTAAATAATTATATTACTGGCTTCTTCCACAAGAGCTGTCACTCAAACACTCAACTCAACACAACTAATCTGAACTGGTATAACTTACTTTTTTCTACTACCATAGTCAGTGTTTGCCACTGTCACATTACATTTGGAAAGTTGGGATAGCTAATAAACTTACTAAGTAAGAAAACATTGCAGTATAAAGTTTGTACCTATTACCCTGCCAACATTTAAAGTGGGTAACAATGCAATGCAAATGCATATTTTTAAATGACGGTGCGGTGACACTATGTACTGTGTGATACAAATCAATATTTTCCAGTACAAATTAAAACTTCACATCACCACTAACCGGAGTGATGTGCACACTGCACCAGTGTAATATGCCTTATTGTATAAATGCGGTTGATTTTTTTAGCAATATGCAATTCTTTTGATAGTTTGACATCTCTAAGCATGATTGAGATTACTATAATAATAAATATATTTATTGAAGATTTCAGTACAGTGTATTAATAAATGTACACCTGTGTAAAATCAGGCTCCCTAAGTTTTACTACAATGTAATAATACCTACCTATAGTCAATATGCCTGCTTTTTTCTCATTGATATCAAAACTTGAAGTTAAAGCATGGATTTGTTGGTTGAAGTCATCTAGCACTTGCTTAAGAGATTCTTGGGACATCTCCCCAAGATCAGTCCGGGCGAAATGCAACAATTCCCGAATTGCTTTGTGCCTCGTCCCGGAATGACGAGATTTTAGACCAGCTATTAATTCACCAATTTGATTGTGAGCCATTTTTGTAGAATATCTCGGAATATTCAATACGGAAATCATTCACTTTTTATATTACAAAAACCTTTCGTTTAACATCATGCACTGAACCAAAAATACACTGAACCACAACACTGATGTTATTAATTATTGTTTAAGTTTCTTTACCCAAAATACATAGGCATATTTGGCAATTTTTTTGAGACGGCAATCAGATTTTTCTTTTTCTATTTTTTCCTGAAATATAATTTATTTATTAAGATGCCGGCGATAAGCTACCTCTTTTAATATTTTTTTTACAAATCTCAATAGGTACCTACATACAAATAAACTGAAATAAACAAACATATCATTACCGCCTGTCAAAAGCACAAGCAGTGTTACCAACAAAGAGAATATAATCACTACGTTCTACGTTCTGGGGGCTGATTTTGTAACTCAGTTTCCAACTCAAAATGGAAAAGTGTACATCAAATAGCTGTCAAATGACTAGTTTTGTATTGGCTAGGTCCAG
>NJDD01001779.1:177318-188451 GCA_002245505.1 Calephelis nemesis | reverse complement strand
CTACGTAATACCGTCTCAGTGGATTTTTCGGTGGACAGCATATATGAGTGTACATCAAATTTGAGTGGGCAACTCAATTAGAAAATCAGCCTCCTGGTTACCAACACTGACATGACTTACTGACGACATACGGACCGTGTTTAGCAGAAATGTTCCAACCCACACTTTGGTCGGAAATGAGTTATGATTGTAAAACAACCTTTTATGAGTAGAACTTGCTGTCAACAAAAACACAGGTTCTTAAAACTACAGTAACACCCAAAGAGAATATAATCACTAATCACGTAACACCTTTGAAACTAGCTGTAGTACAACCCACCTGTTCTATGTATGACCTAATTAATTTAATAGTAACATTATAAGCTACTTGGAAAATTATAAAATTACAAAAAGATTAAAGATTTTTTTTTTCTAAAATAGAACATGTCACTTGAATGGGCAAAAAAAATTTTTAGTTGCTTCTCAAAAACGATCTAAGCTACTTGGAACGTTTTTGATATTTTAACTTTGTCAATTCTGGGCCGAATTCAATTAAGCTAAAACAATACAAGCCACATGGATTGTTTTTAAGATTTATATTCATTCATTAAATAGTTACTTTATTCATCAATAGTTAGTACATACCACATGTACCGTTTCTAAGAAATAAGTAATCTACATTTTTTTTCTTTGACCACAGACATTACAGACAGAGTGACAGGCCACAAAATATCGGTTTTTGTAAAGGTTTTGAACAAAATCTGCTAGTTAGATAGGTACAAAACCTGCAAGGTGCTAAAAATGAGTTCTCAATATGGAAATTGCGACGATTAATAAATAACTAATTTTATTTATCGTCGTATTTCAATAAAACTGTAAATATTAAGAATTTTGCTCGCAAATCAACAACTCCTGGATCAATTTAAAAGGCAAAAAAATTATCAATTATATACTTAATCAAAATAATTATTAAATATTTTATTTCCATGCCCATCCCCCATCGAGCTGGGTACATAACTGATTTAGTGCTGAAATGCATAAAAATCGAGTTTTTGACAAATTGATTTTAAACTCCCATCCCGGAGTTTTGGCATAACCGAAAGAAAATTTGGTCGAAGTTTTTTCATAATTATTGAATTTCGTGTTTTTTTTAAGTGAATTTAGTCAATTTTGGTGGCATTTTGTACAATTTTGTTGAAATAATCATGAAGAAATTAGCGTATCGTTTATATTTCCTCGTTGCCGCCAAATCTTACTACATGAGCATGAGTAATCAGGCCACCGCTTCACCCTAGACCCTGACCTGACTTATTGACGACTTATGGTTAATTATAATTGAATTGCGATTTTGGTGAATTTGTTGTTCTACTTGACTAATTGCAAAATACTAACGTGAATGCAAAAACTTAAAGAGGACCTAAACCTAAGAAGGAACTCCCATCCCTACGTCCGCGTCAGTTGGAAAATTTAGACTTCGTCATATTATGGTAAATTAAATACCTGACAGTAAAGAAATCGCCCAGGCAAAGTTAGACGACCTAAAGTCACTCTACGACCTTATACCAAAAGGCTGCCTACCTTTTTACCAATCTCTTAAAGGCAGTAGCCGGATTCCAGACGTTATAGATGGTTTTGGGGAAACACCAGATTTTTATACTGAAGAAGACGTTAAGTAGGTCCAGCCTTGACCTTATCAGCTTCTTTTGCTGTTATATGTTATTGTATTCTAGGATTCCATAACTCGTTTGGTGTCTTTGTTGTCCATCCGTCGGTGCAAGTTTAACACTCACTGGCTTGAATTTTTAACTATATTGTAACTTTTTTAAAAGATGTATGTTTTTATAGCATTTTTGTAAAAGCATTTTTAAAATAAAAGCATGTTTTTATAAAATATGTGTGATTTTTTGTAATATTTTCCTTTTTTCTTATTTTTCATAGAGTTGTATTGTTTTTGCTAATTAAAAATGTCTACCATACCAGTGAAAACGCTTATTTATCAGAAACGTTCCAACCCACATTTTACTTCATTATCTCTACACATTGACCTTAATTGATACATTTAATATATTTGACTAAAAATAAACCGAACATTGAATAATAATAAAATAAAAAAAACTAAAACTTTTAGCAAAAGTTTGGAGCAAAACAATCTTGAAATTCAAACTTCATTTTCTCTGTTAATAGATTTTGTGGTTTGGAACACTTTTGCTAAACACGGTCCATACGAGTGATGACTAATTCTATTTGATGAAAATTACCAGCCTCAAGGATGGCAATGCATCTATAGGAATCATCTGATCTGATCGCAATCGGATCACCTATTAGACGGAACCATCAACTGCCATAAAAAATCATAATTTTTTTGTAATAATAACGAAAGTCACCGACATAGCCAGCCGGGTTAGCAAGCTGAAGTGGCAGTGGGCGGGGCACATAGCGCGGAGAACTGATGGCTGTTGGATCAGAAAAGTTCTCGAGTGGAGACCACGTACCGGCAAGCGAAGCATAGGACGGCCACCCACGAGATGGACAGACGACCTTGTGAGGGTCGCGGGGTCTCGCTGGATGCAGGCCGCTTCCATCCGGTCGAAGTGGAAGTTAATTGAAAGTGGAATTCAATTACTTATGCACGGAAGTGTACTTGTTGCCGCGAAATGCCCAGTGACAGTTTCGAGAGCAAATCACATAGTTTGAAACGCCAAACCGTGCTCTCTTCATTCATACCACTAATCATACCTAAAAATGACTTTTGCGCATAAAACCTGTGCATAAAACGCATATAAAACATTAAACGGTCAGCGCTCAAGATCCGTGTCGGCTACTGTAAAAGGAAAGTTTTACTTCTGTCATAAAATATCATTACTATAATTAGAGGTCAATGTTACTTTAGTTCGTACCATGAGCTTTTAGATCAGCCTTGTTTTATTACAGCAATGAACAAATTATTTTTGTAAATTTTGTCTATCACCTCTTACCAAGGAATATAAAATATACTCTATAACTCTTGTTAAAGAGTATTTATATTCTTTGCTCTTTAACAAGAGCCTCCTACATTCTTTTTCTAATTCTTCTTCTTCTTTCTTATAAATATAGCTCCCAATTGTTTTTCACAATATAATTAGCCAGTTACAAGTATAAAACTTACTTAGATACGTCCCCTTCCGATAGACTGTGATAGACTAAGATTCCTTAGTAATAAGAACCTATTAATTTGTTTTTATTCGATATGCATTTTTCTAGTTAGTCATTTTCGTTGTCATATTAAGTCATACTGAGGTCTTAGACAAAGCGGTGCACCCTTATTGAGCTTTGTTATGGATGATATCGCTATAACAAAAATATTTGGAAACCTGAGCGTAAGAAAAAAAATGGTTGCCTGTAAAGCCGGTTTTACGGGCGAAGATTTTACGTGACAACGTCTTTTTCTTGGTAGAATATTTGTTGATATGAATATTATTAAAGAGTGGGAGAGAGACGCAAGGCATTCGCCGCTCCGGCGGGCCTCTCTCTCGTTCGGTGACTCATCGTAACGTTACCGGGCGTTACACTTTTTCATGAGTGACTCCGAGCCGCAACCTAATTTAAGACGTTGGCATGTCAACAATAAGAAAATACACGATAGACCAATTTCTTTGTGAATGTATCACTTATTTCTGCATTTGACCTAAAAAATAAATGTGTACGAAAAATTAACCATAAAAAGAGATTTGTAAATTGTGAAGAACTGCATAGATAACTTGTTAAATAATAAAATCATTTCTATCTATCAAATGTAATAAAAATGTTTTTTTTTTGCCAGACTACGTTCTACTACTACTAATCTGAGCTACTCGAAACAAGATAACGACGATTTAAAAAATAGTCTTAATGTCAGCGCTCTCCATATAGAAAACTAGCCTGCACCAAATTGTTATTGCCAATTTTCAGATATTGATGTTTGATTGATAGTCTTATCCTATATTTATCAACGAAAATCAAATCACTGTAATAATTTTATGTTTTATTTTCGATTTTTTTAATGTAAATTTGTCAAACAATATTAAATCCGCTAGCAGATAATATCTTTTTCAAGATCGCTAACAAAGATCAAAGAATATAAATACTCTTTAACAAGAAAACAAAGATTAGTAATCGCCTTAGATAAAGTATCGCTAATTAAGGCATAAAAACATTACCTACTGCTAGCTGTCACAATTGACGTTATGGTACGAATTGACCATTGACCTCTAAGTATATGACTGAATGGTACGTCACAAAACTACGGTGCCATCTAACAGGATCTAACAGTAAAACTATCCTAGAACCAAAGAGAATATAATCACTACGTTTTACCTAGAACAAGGTTGTTTAAAAACGTCATTTCGTCACGTTTTACGGGCTTATGGTAGGCTACCTGGTACTACAATTCTAGCTAATGAGTATCTGTTTAAGAATTACGTTATACTATAATAATATGATAGGTCGGTATCTATATTAGTATAATTCATCTTTATAAGTATAATTGGAGGTATTGTTCGTTATGATCTGACATTCATTTTAATAATTTTTTTTTGAAATGGGTAATATATCGCGAACCACGAGGTTTTTACAACTTCACCGGACTATTTTGGCCCGAGCAGAGTGCTCAGCCCGGGACATCATCATTTAAATGAATTTTACTGTTCCCTACAAAGCGAGCAACAAGGGCTGTCTCCCGGGAGACCGTACCTCGACTTGGGGCTGCGTTTTGTTTACTAGGTGGACTTGATGGAGGAGTAATGGCGGCTCGTCGCTCGGCGTTAGGCGCCGGATGCAAGGGAGATTTTCGCCTCTGAGAGCGACGGTGACGGTGTAGATTAATGTCTTGTGAATTTGTGCTCGGGTTGGGAGCTTGCGTTTTTAGAGCTCCGCCAGTGGCCAGTAGGCCACGTGAGATAGTGAGATTTCGAGAACGAAGATATCCCAGCTCTCGTTCTTGTGATCGGATACGCGCTGCCGTACTTCTCTCTGTAATGCACGTAACGAACGCTGGTATTCATTGGACGAAAAAAGGGAACGCCGTTTCGCGGCATTTTTACGTCTGATTAGGTTCCTAATGTCGTCAGGGAGAGCTAATCTACCTTTACATATGTTTGCGACTGTGCTAGAGAATAAATCTACGAATATATATTTCCGATCCAAACCTCAATTTGATGACATTACGAATTCTAGTGAACTTTCTTTTGCATATTTATATTAGCACCCATTTCTATTG
Organism: Calephelis nemesis; assembly: GCA_002245505.1. Lineage (NCBI taxonomy): Eukaryota > Metazoa > Arthropoda > Insecta > Lepidoptera > Riodinidae > Calephelis > Calephelis nemesis. The sequence goes on along the minus strand of NJDD01001779.1, from coordinate 183,239 downwards.
CCAATAGATAATCTAGGACTTTATGTCATTAAAAATGATTTTAAAAGCGATATAAAAATGCACCAAACTAACAAACTAAGCTAACCAACTAACCAAAACAATTTTTATTACTGCAGCACAGCAATAAAGATTGTTTTGGTGCCACATTTCAATTTTACTTTAAAATATGATATTGGAGTGACTTTTCTAGTTAGCTCTTTTTAATGTAGAAATCTATCTCTTTTTTAGTTGAATATCTTAAATTTAAAATTAAAAGCTCCTTTTAAAATTGGAGTTGGTAACCAAAGATGTCAGGCTCTTGGGTATTTACCCACTGATTTCAGTGGCCTCATTACACAAACTCATGTCAAGATTTGGCGGCAACGAGGAAATACACGATACGCTCATTTCTTCATGATTATTTCATTTGTGCACTTTCACTGAATAAAATTGTACAAAATGCCACCAAAGTTGACTAATTTCACTCAATATCAACACGAAATTCAATAATTATGAAAAAACATCGACCATCTTTTCACTCGATGGCGCCAAAACTCTTTCGCACAGAATTGTTTGCTCTTTCGTAAAAGCTATCTACAACATTATTGTCAAAAATGTCACAATCCACAGATTAAACAATTAGCAACAGGATGACGCGTGTATTTTCAATACTTTCTCGACACAGAAACGTCAAAATTACAATCGTCTCAGCTGAGTTAAAAAGGTGACTGACTGCTTGACGTTGTGTTGCTTGCTCCGTTGTTCTTTTTCGTTCTACGTTTATGAAAAATTTTTAGAAAACGGTTAACTCGAATCAGATTTACATAACAATAGTGAGTGTTCTTCATCATGAGTGAATTAAGTCAGGAAGAGGTAAGTCATATTTTGATGATGGCCCTTGGCGTAGTGCGTATGGCAAATCTAATTTCGTAACAAAACAAAGCGTTGGTGGCATAATGTTTAGGATTAAATGCGTTTATATTACTTTTACACGTGGTTTTGATTCAAAATTGCATATTGCAGATAAGGCGACGTCGATTAGCACGATTAGCAGCTATTGGAACTGCAATACCTTCACCAGGTCCGACTAGTCCTCCAGTAACTCCTGGAGTGTCCTTGCCATCTGAAGTCCTCAGTCCTCAACAACCGTCGCGGTTGTCCCTAGCCTCTACGCCACGTAGTTCTTCTGAAAATTCTGACAATAATAAAAAAGAACAAAGCTTTACAGAGGACAAAAATGTGTCTGATCAAAACAAAATACCAGCAGATGGAATTATTGTGACTGAAAAAGCTGAAAACAACTTATTAGATGAAATGCCAGATACAAAAATGACAGATTTGTCCCAAAGCAGACAATATAACAGTTTTGATTCTATGGGGGAAGATACCTTATTGAGTTGTGGTTCTGTTAGAGTGCTGGGTCAATCAACTGTAAGTGGTTCAGAAGGGGCTTCCACAAGAGAAGACAGCACATCTCGGTCAATATCACCTGCACAATTTGTAGAACCTTCACCAGTAAGACCTCGGCCTAGTAATGCATCACCTAGTTGTTCAAGACGCTCTCTATCAATGGAAGTAGATGATGTTTCAGACAGAACTTCATCAGATCATCCTCAAGAACCTATGGAGGTACTATTTTTTTTACTTATATACTTACAATTTATCATAATAATATACATAATTTTTCTATTTAGTATTCAAGTGTGAATAAAATTGAGTATTTTATTAAAACCTTCTAAAATCATATTCAAATATATGACATTGAGATAATGTAATGTAATGGAATATTTTACATTTTTCATTAATATTATTTTTAATAACCCAAATTTTTTGATAAACAATGTATGCAATTTATTTTAAGAAATAGCAAGCAAACATCTATATACAAGTTTCTTCTAAAGACATTCCTAGAATAAACTATTGGGCCAATTTAGTTACATAATCATAGTACAATTTAATGAGTTATTGAATGTTTGTTTATCTAATTTTTTACAATATTGTGTGTTTTAGTGTCCAATAGTAATAATTGAAAAAATACAAATTAGTCTAACTTCAACCAAAAAATATGTTTTAGTAATAAATTAAAAATATAAATTAGTCTAACTTCAATTCACACATATTTTGCAAAAGGAATTTGTCTAAACAGTGTTTTAAAATTTTTACAAACTGTTTAAAAAAATATCCTTTCTTTTGACAAAACTTGGGGGTCAACTTAGTTATTTTAGAACATATACAATTTTATATACTTCTAATGTTGAATCCACAGAAATAATCTTAAACAGTCTTTTATGTCTATGAAGTTTTCGTATCAATTCATCAAATTTAGTTTAAAAGTTAAGTTACAAACATCATGCCCCATGAGATACTTCTTGTTAATGATGAAGTACTTAATTAGTTGTATGTATATTGTACATGATGGTTTACATAATAACTATTATCATTTGTAATAATAACACTGTGTCCCAAAAATTGTCCATTTATACAAGAGAATTAACACCCCAGTCTCAGGTTAACAATTCATCTTTCTACCTGTCCATGAATATAGTTTAAATTAATTTTTTGTCAACAGATAATAGTGCTTTTAACAGTAAACATTGATTACATTGTTAGAAGGGTGACTTTTGTCTTATGTGGTCCTTAATGTGTAATAGGGATTTTGGTATTATAATGCTATTTATTTCATTCATTAGGTTGAAGACAATGACTCCACACAGTCGCCTGCAAGAAAAATACAACGATCACGGACTGTTAGTTCTACTGAATTAACTGAAGACCAACTTAGAAGTATAGTTTCAAAAATTTTACAAGTTTCATGGTCAGATGAAAGTGCTGGTAAGATTAAGTTACTAGAATTCATTCAAAATTGGTTGCAGCATCAACATGGCGACATGTCTGTTGATAAACACACTGGTTTTAAAATTGTTTTTCTGAATAATGTTTCATGAAATATCTCAAATGGAAATTATGAAATGATAAAAGTGGTGTTTACCTAATATTTTATACAGTAATTTGTTAACCAACTCCAAATAGAAGGAGGTTCTCAATTCAACTGTATGTTTTTTTTAAGCATAATTAAGTTTAACTCAAAAACTACTGATTGGATGTTAATAAAATTTATGCAGGACCATTTCGGAACAATTTGCTATCTTTAAAAAAAATAATTATCAAAAGGCGATGCAGCACTCAATATATAATAATTCTCCGGAAATACTTCTTTCGGAAGTGAATTCCATTCTTCAAGTCCAAAAGATAAAATAAGAGGTTAACCTTTTGGTTCTGAAATGTGAAATATTGAACAAGTAGCGATAATATGTATTAGTTTATCTTGTCTTGTAATTGTGAAATGGAGCAGCTGGAATTAGGATACATACTTATATAATAAGGAATACTTTTGTACTATAGTGAAAACATCAAGCTTTCTTGCCGCAGATTTTGAATTGAATTCAACAAATTGTCTGAATCCTTTTAAAATTCAAATAAATGTTTCAATACTTTTAAAAAGGACTATGCGTTTTTTTAAATATTTTGTTGCTTTTAGGTGGAATCTTTGTGCCATCAGTAGCTGCATCACTTCTAGATAACCCTAAATTAAGCTTAGAAGAATTGGCCTCAGAAGCCCTTATGGATGTACTGAATCAAATAGTTGATGGAGGTGATCCATTAAATCAAAAGATAATAGCAGTTTCCGAAACTACTAGAAGACCAGGTGATGAATGTGGTGATGAATTGACAAGTGGTCATCTTGGCTCAGAAACAGACCCTGGGAAATCTGACTGCCCTGCCCCATCACTGCCTATTCCTAAAACTATCCCATCACAAGGAATAGCCGTTAGTTATATTCTCAAGTTTTACAACAACATAAACCTTTATGAAAGAAAAAATCCAAAGAAAAGTTCCGAACCACCTTTAGTTGATATACTACAAAATTTAAGAACTATGCTAGTGAATCATTTGGTGTTAGTGTTAAGAGGCAAGTTTGATTTAGAGAAGTGTAGGAAATCACCAATACTACCCTATTTGTTAAACAATAATGCTCCATCTGGTTTGATACCTGAACTGCTTCAGAATACATATCAAGATCAAGAAGCACTGGAAGAGGTGAGCTTGCCACTTTTTTATTGAAACTGTTTTTGTAGTAACATTCATTACACTCCGTTAAGACATAATTTTAATGTGAAAATGGGACCAATCTACACATTTTCTCATTTATGATATTAGCAAGCATATTGCTGATTTGTAATGAAAATATGTAGGAAACTGAATTCTGTAGATGACACTATCTTAACAGATATAATTGAGTTTGTCAGTTCTTGCAAAGATGTAGGGTGACAACAGTTATTTAAAATGATTTTGTTCAATTTGATCTGTAATAAATTATAAATTGGGCAACCAAAACTTCTACTACACAACTTTGGTATCTTGACTAGCGAAATAATTATTTAGTTAAACCATAGCCACATAACATTTACTGTCTTTTGTTTCTTATAGACTACAGTAAGATTACTCTAATTTTATTCAAACATACTTACATAAGCAAATTATATGAAATAAGGTGAGAACTGATTTACTTAAAAACATCTACTGTCCTATTTATAAACAAAGACTAATGTAAAAGTAAGCCGAAATTATAGTCTGTATTGCAGTGTTAAAAAGACTGTAATGCCAAGTTGAACATTGGAGTACTTTATTTCTTTTTTTTTTCATGATTTGGGAAGGCAAACAAGCAGACGGATTTCCTGATCTTAAGAAATTCACCCGCCTAGAGACACTATAGGTGGTAATGGTGCATAGCCAACCTGAGGCCTGGATGTTAGGCCTCGAGCAAAAGTAAGTTTTCCCGCTACCTTACCCTCCGAACCGGAACACGTCATGACGTTATGACAGCAGGAATAGGCAAGGCATACCAACCAATCCGGGCGAGTCGCTGCTAAACTCTACCACCTAGTCAGATGTCACGGTGTTAGTGACGGTAAGCCTATGCTCGCCTTATACGAGCTGCCCGGCAAAGAAGGCAGATGGTCTATTCTACAAAGGAGCCCGGACCAACACGGGGTGTATAATTTTAGATTAGGAATGTCATATTAGTGAAAAATAATTTTTAATATGATTATACAAATGGTATTAAAATTAATATCTCTGAAAAACTTACACAAATTAAAATTAATACAAAAAAAAGGACAAAGTAAGCAAAATGAATGCTTGTATTAGCTGACTATACCTATACATACCAGTAAATAAAGACAACCATTCATCACAAGTACATGTCCCAGTCGAAAATCTAACCTGAGCATCGTGTTTGATCGGTGGAGTTAGGCGTGTGCGATAATCCCTCGTTCAACGAGACAGCCAAAAGGATTATCAGTTATCTGAAGATAGTTCGAATGACCGTCTACCCTATTTCCGCGATTGTTCTCCGTCAGGCTGCGCTAGTATAAGTTAGGTATAGGTCAACTGTATGAAATGACAAATAAAGAATGAAATGAATATTTTTTTTTTTTAATAATAATTTATATGACTATGATATGACAACTAATGTGACCTACCTAACTAGCGCCATCTACTTTCCAAATTATCTCCCATTATAAATTCTAGATTTTCGATAGAATAAATATAATAAATTTGATAGAGGCATTTGATGGTTATAATGAACTAATCTTAACGTGTCGACTGTAATTCTAGATCCTTGCTTTTTTTGTGTGATAAGATACAAATAAATAATACTTTAACTACATTTCTAGTAGGAATTAAGTATTATTTAAACTCTGCCCTTATACGAAATGATCCAATACGTATACCGTATCCGGTTAGTTCGGATAGAATGATGTCGTACATATCAGATAGTGTCGAGAATGTAGAAGGAGCGTGGTGGGTGCAGGTGTTCGTCCCGCTGCTGCTGGGCGTGCGGGAGGAGATGCGGCGGTGCGTGGCGCCGGGGTGCGGGC
>NJDD01001779.1:165320-177307 GCA_002245505.1 Calephelis nemesis | reverse complement strand
GGCGCTGCGTGCGCTGCGCGTGTTGTGTGACACGCACGTGACGCCGGGCCTGCGGCGGCCGCTGTGTGCGCTGCTGGCGCGCCTGCCCGCCGCCTGCCCGCCGCCCTCCACCGCCGCGCCCGGACGGGAAATTGCCAAACTCAGCTTCATGGGACCATTCTTTGCGGTGAGAAACTTCATCTGCTATTTTTTTACTACCGGTTTCGGTTCCATAGCATTTTAGGGTTAATTTTGTAGAAGAACTTCCATAATATGTGACAATGCAAGTGTTATACTTCCATTATTATACTCTTATTTAAAGCTATACCTTCATACCAACAAATATACAAACTTGGACTTATGAATCAGTAATATACATCGTGTGTATAAAAATCGACAAGGATTGCATCTGTCGTCTAACTAACAAGCGCCCTGCGCCGACTTACGAATTTTCGATCAGGTCACGTGTCCTGACGAGATTTAAAAAGTTTTTACCCATTCTAAAAAGAAGTGCGCAACGCTGCTAAAGAAGCTTTCATTTTCAAAAATCATATCTCTGAAAATCTGGGATTTCAGCAATCGTTTTTTTATGGTAGTAATTTATATGTATACCTGTGTAGTTATGTTCTAAAGTAAAAATAAATTGTTAATTGTATAGGGAAAAAAATAAATGAGTTTATGCCATATTTGCGACTATGTTGTAACTGCATAATGTCAGCTTCCCGGTGGATGGTTAAAATAAAATATTTTATGCATAAGAACCGGAAGTTTGGCTCGGATTGCATTTTATCAAAAACTATGGTAGCTAGGCGAAAGTTTAAGTAATATATTTCTTCATTCGGACATTCAATAACATTAGGCTGTCCCAAAATAAGGCGCAAATAAATACCTACTGAGCAACGTTGCTTGGGATTGAATATGTCTGGTTGGCGATAGGTTTGCCACCTATCGCATTATGGGACCTTGCCAACCATTTCGAGAATATGGGTCTACATTAAGCATTTTTGTGATAGAGCAAAACAACGAGATCACAGATTTCTTGATGGTCACATATACATACAGCATATAGACACGAAATAATTTAATATTGCGTTGTTATTGATTTGAATCTTAAATCTTAACCCTCTTGCGTAAGTAAGTAACAGCTTGTTTATTCTTCAGACCTCAAAAATAAGGGAAGTACTGGTAGGTACCAGTTCAGATAAATTTTGCAAAATTACCAAATAGTGTTGGAACAAATAAACCGACGCCCGTTTGTTTCAAGCTCTCTAGTAACGAAGAAGACTTATAATTTACTGCCTTATTCATAAAAATAGTTAAGTAACCTCCTAAGCATTGCTTAACTAATCATTTGATTAAGCCTTAAGCATTGCTTAAAAATTTGTTGTTCATAAAGTTCATTTTGACATTGCTTAGTTAAATACTGCTTAACTTGGTAGGTTTTGGTAGAAATGTGGCTGTATGCGTATTTCTTTTGCTAAAAGTGGATTAAACAATAATTGTCATCCGTTATCAACATCGTTGTTTCTGAATACGGTGTCGGACATCTATAACCTCTTGCTAAAGAGTATTTATATTTCTACAATAAAATACTCGTACATATTGTACTACAATAAAATTAAATTTATTAGAGTAAATAAAGTTGATGCAACATAGACACAAAACGTTTAAACTGATACACTGCATTTCAAAAATGATGTTTTTAATGCATCTTCATTATGTTACTAAGCTAAATATAAAATGATGTAATTTCTGTAATATTTTCCCCCGTGTTGGTTCGAGTTCCTTTGTAGAATAGACCATCTACCTTCCTGTTAGACAGCGCGTATAAAGCGACCATAGGCTTACCGTCACTAGCACCGTGACAACTTACTAGGAGGTGAGTTTCGCAGCGACTCACCCGGATTGGTACCACCGCCTTACCCATTTCTGCGTTAGCTCTTGCTGTTGAATTGTTCCGGTTCGTAGAATAAAGTAGGTAGCCGGTAAACTTACTTTTGCTCGGGGCTTAACATGCCAGCCTCAGGTTGGAATCTCACCATTGCCACCTTTGGTGTCTCTAGGCGGCGTGAAATTCTCACCATCAGAAAATCTGTCTACTTTTTTGCTTCCAATATCATAACAAAATGCTCTGGAAAACTATTCGTTTCTTCATAGGAGTCATTGGCCATCTCCATAATAAAACATGTTATTACAGTCCTATATTGTTCCAAAATCCAGCTTAACCCGTCCAATTTTGTCCACCCTTCAACGAAATCAAATATTTCAATGAATGTATTATAAAAAAAATCATAAAATACACAAATAAGCCATTAAATGGCTAGTCGTTGCATTTTGTCAATGCACATAAAATCAGCTGTTTGAAATTTAGTCAGCCATTTTGTTGATTAAAATTTTAAACAAGGGTCCGAGGTTGCTTAAAGTGACAGCTATTTAAGAGTATATTTAAACAGATGATTAACTCTAAATAGCGTTTATGAATAAGAATTTTTTTAAGCATTACTTAAATTGGTGATTAAAAGTTAAGCAACGTTTATGAATAAGCCTGTTATAGTCATCGAAGGATCCCAAGAAAAAAAATATAATTTATTTTAGATATCTTTGTTCGCGGAGGAAAATCCACGGTTTGCAGAGCGTATATTCGGCACGACCCCAGACCAAAGTTTAGTTTTCGCGTTACAACAAGAGATGGACATGAGTCGACGGACGCTGCACAGCATTTGCCACAACATACTCCTTTGTCCAGAAGCGAGGGAACCCTTCCTTAACTATTTCGCTGCAATACTACAACGCAACGAGCGGCGAGCCCAGCTGCAAACTGACGAGAGATCGCTTGCTGGTAAGACCATATATTACTAACTCATTGCCAAACATCCATTAACAATCAGACACTAATTTTCAATAGTGTGTGCCTACTATAAAATTGTTATTTCACTGTAACACTCACTCCTCAGTTAACGTAGATTATAGTGTAGGTTATAGTTAACGTTACGTACTTATTATCTCTTGTAGAGTCTTGCATCAGAACCAGTAGTGAATACAAAATCTAGCTTCATGTCGTGATAATTATTTCACGAACGCTCAGTGTTATATAAAAGCTCCAACCAAGTCATAAGTTTATATTTTTGTAAAGTAAATCGGGTGTATGTGCTCGCGTAATCAGTAATTAAACATTTTTTTTTATAAATATTAAAAATGTTGTCACCAAAATATCGTAGAATTCATATTCTATGGTATTTTGGTGGCCAAACACTATAAGTATACAATGATTTGTATACTTTAATATTTTTGTAACGTCTTATTAACAGACATGTCCCGCAAATAATTTATTTTCATCTAATTTCTTCTCAACATATTTTGAGCCTTTTCTGCAATAGCTAAAATTCAAGTTTGCTTGCGTTTTGTACATCAGTGCGTCTTCTGTACGAAGTTAAAATATTTTATACGTTGTAAATGTTATTATTGAAACTTTAGCTTTTCAAAAACATATTTATTGATCAGATTTTTTACAAGTGATAAAGAGTACATGAGGACCGTACTCGACACAAAGAGGTATACCTACTGATTATAATTTACGATTAGGCAGTGAGTAATCAGGAGTATTGTTCGCAAGTTTCATTGCCACCGAATGATTTTAAAATAAACTTTATTGTTATAAACTCGGGCATCGTCGTCACGTCAACATCTGTTTCAAACTGAACGGTTTCTAAATTAAGGGACAGTGAAAATTCGAAAACATTTCCAAATCCATCCTTTTAATATTATAAACGTGAAACTCTGTCCGTCTACATATAAATAGAGGCCCGAGTTCAAACATGGGCTACTTTTTTTTCAAAAATCTCCTCCCAAAGGAATTAGGGGCCAAAACTGTTATAAAAACCTTCTTAAAAATAACTAACACAACAAAACAACAACAATTGGACGTGATGCGAACGACCACGGGAAATGGGGATTTTCATTTATTTATTTGTAGATATAGATATTAGATCGCTAGGGTTTTATCCGATGGTAATGACAGTAGTCTCTGAAACCGACGGGTTTGTATGAAAAGATTCATGAATGAAAGAGCCGCTTCACCGAAAACTTCGGAGAACTCGTAGAACAGTTGATAGCTACACACCGACTGTCCTAGCCGTATCACGCTGACTTTTAGCCCTATTTATAGCAATGTTAGAATTCTTGTGTACAAGATCTAATTTATCGTTTTTTGGCACCATAATTATTTGCAAAACAAGTTACTGGATTCGAGAAGTAAGATTCCGTCCGATAAAAGGACGAAAATATTTTTTTTCAAGTATGGAATCCTCAGTGTTTTCCATAGTAAAATGTAAATTAAATATTGTAGTTAAACATGGGTCAGTTAATTTATGTTGCAAAGATTTTTTCCACGAGACGGATCTAAGACAATTATCTAGCCACAATGAATAATTGTTAGTCTGATAACAAGTCAAACTGTTCAATCGGTCGGTCAACCTTCTAAGTTCAATAAAACGTTAGCCTTACAGGAAGTAATGTTAAATCATGATAAGGGACATTTTGCAACTCAAATATCAGGCAACTCATTTAAATAACAAAGTCTCATGATTAGAGTTACAGGTAAACTAATGTTTTGAAAGCAGTTTACGTTTTATGTAAGTTTGGAGACATTAAAGATGATAATATAGGTTTACCGGCTACACTACCCTCCAATCTGAAACGCGACAATGATATTATGGCAGCAGGAATGAGGCAGTGATGCCGATCTGAGTTGGCCGTTTAGGACTACCACCTAATCTGATTCTTTATTGTAATAATCCTACAATTTTGATTTTGAAGATGGGTACCACCGTCTTACCCATTCTTGCCGCCGTAATATCAGTGCTTGCCGTTGACGCGTAACGGTTCGTAGGGTAAGGTAGCCGGTAAACTTTCGTTTGCTCTTGTTGTCTAGGCGACGTGAATTTTTTACCATCATGAAATCCATCTCCTTGTTTGCCTACCAATATCATAAAAAAATCCCCTTGTTTTTCCCCATGTTAGTCCTGATCCGATGAGCCAGGTAGCTCGTAAGAGACGAGACAGGTAAATATATAGATTACCACCAAAAATACCGCTGTAAGTAGAGTGCTATGAAGAAACTTGTCCGGTAACGATTTACGGCCTTTCCTATTCCTGCCGCCATATTAACTGCAATAGTTGTATCTGTAGTTTGTTTCGATTCAAGCTTCAATCGGTTCGTCACTATTACATTGAAACGTTTTACGTCTTGGGTAAGCATCAAGTGGTGTAGTAAAAACATTAATGATTTGCGAAAATAGATACTGCGTCCGAATGTCGCTCACCTCGTCTGGGAAATCATTTCCCTCTGGCGTACTTCCAATTTATATACTTTCCGTGATAAACATACATCTTTGTTGTGTTTAATGAAGAAGTAAAACAACGACTTTTGTTATGATCAAGATATGAATACGGTTTTGACGTCCGTTTATATAAAAATAATGGATGTTTGTGTAACGATTCAAAAAACAATTTAAAAGTAGCTGCGAATAATATAAGCGCGCTTGCAAAAAAACCGAATAAGTACAAGTATTTTATCAACATTCATTTATAAACAAAAGAATATGCATTTTTATGTAAATTAAACTTCTTTTTCTTATATGTTTCTATATAAAAACTTGAAAACAGCCTGCCTGATTTGGATGGTTATGGTTTTGAATTGTTTGTGGAGTCGGAAACTGCGAGAAAACTAGGAAAAACAACATTTTAAGTTTTTTTTCATACAAACAGAACAGGTAGAATGAAATTCGCCGGGACAGCTGGTTAAAAATAACTCGAAAACAACTTGTCGTGCTTGAACCAATTCTGATAAAGAAACCTCACGAAGAAAGTATAATTGGCGGAGTCATCGTGTAACAAACAAAAAGACGATTTGAGAACCTCCTTCTTTAGGAGTCAGTTAAAACCCGATTAGAATAGTATATTTGATTGCTCATTTTAACAAAAATACGTAATATATACATATAAAAAAAATACTAGTCGGATTTTGATTAAATTTAAATAAGAAATCGCCTCTGTGGTCTAGCGGTTCAATTGTTGGACTTGACTGCATGAGGTCCTGGGTTCGAATCCCGGGTCGGGCAACAAAAGAAAATTGGGTTTTTCCAATTTTCTAATAAAAAAAATGTTGCTCGGGATAGGATATGTGCCCGGTTGGCGATAGGCTTGCCACCTTATGGGACTCACACATTGTGGGACTTAGTATCTTCGGCTAGTCGTGGGTACCCTGGTTGTGCCTCTGCCTACCCCTTCGGGGATATGGCCGTGAAGATACTTTTTAAATAAGAAACCACGGGCTATTAAACAAAAATATCATAAAATTTAGAGTTCGCAATAAAAATATTGCTTACTCTAATTTATTAACCGACAGACAGTCTACAGATAGATACGCATCCTAACTCCAAAACGAATGGACCCGATTCGATGTGGATTTTTTTTCGTTTCAATGCTGACGTGGTCGAGATGGTTTTTACTTACATTTGGGATAGTTTTAGGCGAGAGTTATTGATTTTTTTAAATCCTATGATTGTGATAATTAAAATTTATAATGGCAGTCGTAAGGAATATTTTTTTTATAATATAGGAAGCAAACATTTTCACGATTTTCATTATATTAAATCTAATAAATAATAATATTTTTTTTAATTTTAAATTTTAAATAAAAGCTGTTGTTTTTGGTAGGAGTCCTCTTAAAGCACAAAGTACTTGTGTCAGACGACTCCAACTTGTGTCTTCGTTATAGTAAGTTATATATGACGCCTGTAGACTTCAAAGATGTTGCGCATTTATAATTTGAGACAAGAATCTACAAGAATCTTAAGCCTTTTTCATAAACTATTGGATGACCAATGATTTCAAAAGTACGGAGTGTTAAAATATAGAACTTCAGAAAACGAGGAATTAAAATCATACAAGGTAAAAGATGAGATTGCTGACTTCCATTATACGAGTACATACTTGACGGAAACACATCAAAAGCATCATTACTCTAGATATCGCCGTTTCCACTAACAGATGACTAACAACTTGTGAGTAAACTTTGGAAATCTGGATTAATGGTTTCGTTTATACCTACCTGGTTGGTTTTAATTTTATCCATGAAAATTTAAAAGCATTTGTGACAAATTAGTAGACTGTTTTTAATATTATAAATATTTTTTAGCTTAGGGAAGTGACGATTCTATCGCCAGCTAGTGAACTAATGTTGTAATGTATAATAATAATAAATATCCCTGGACAAGTTGCACAAATTGAATCTAATGCCAAATTAAGCTAATTATGTGGTTTGATTGTACCTACTATGTGTGTTAGTCAACGATTATAATACATAGAAATACTTGAATAGATACCAGAATAAATTTATTAAACACCCAGTCCCGGAAATGCAGACATCTACATGTCTAATGCCTGCCCCCGTCGGGTTTCGAACCCGTGCCTCGCGGTTGGTCGGTGTAGTTAGGCGTGTACGCTAGCCACTCGAACAACGAGGCGGTCAAGGTCAAGATGTCATTTTTTAAAGATCAAGATATCAATAATAATGTTTAATAATGCAATATTGAAATAGTGCAGTAAGTTCAACTGGATGATAAAGTTTGGCCTCTTTCGAATTCCTTTAAGTCAATTAAAAATTTTTTTGCGTAACATATCCTTCTATATTTTACCTAAATATTTCAATAAGTAAATGAAATTTATGTAGTTTTTTAATTATTAACGTATTTTGTTTGGATGGTAGGGTAGGTAGCTAATTTAATAAACACCCAGTCGCAGAAATACAGACGTTTAGATGTAAATCACACTAATAACTTTCCTTTACAATGCATGAAAAAATGTTTGGCTATAAACACGTGGATTAAAAGCGCGAATTTTTCAGTTAAATATGTTCGGTTTCAGGTGACGGTTTCATGTTGAACGTGTGTTCGGTACTGCAGCTTTTGTCTGTGCGTATAAAGTTGGAGCGAGTGTCCCCGCTGTATACCTTCCAGCCCGGCACGTGGCTCAACGTACGGGACGAGACACGACTCTACTTCACCACACAAGAGGCGCAGGATTGGCTGGACGCTATGAGTGAGTATCCTGGCCTTAATCTCTAAACAAAATACAGGTTTGATCTTACGAACACCCGGAGGAGCCTGGAAGTACGTTGGGTGAATTTTTAGTTCTGACGCTAAGGCGACGGATATAGGCGGTATACTTGAACAGAAAAATATTTAAAATCGATACTCTCTGCCTACCACGTAAGGATCTTGGTGTAAAGATATTTATGTATGTAGAAATAAATTTTGTTAATATTCGTTACCAATGCTTAACAAGGCTTTCTTTAACACTAGTAAGTGAACACTTGATTTCTTGAGGTCTCGAGTTCGATCCCCGGGTCAGGCAACGAGAAAAAATAGAAATTGTGCATCTTCATTTTTCTATTAAAAATAACGTTGCCCGGGATTGGATATATGCCTGGTGGGTGACAGGCTTCCCACCAATCAAAAGGATTTAGTGTCTGCTACTCGTAGATGCCTTGGTTGTCAAAATAAACACATCTAATATCTCACTACATCCCCCTCTCTCTCGTCGCACTTCGTGATTTTTGTTAAGATGTCGTTTATGAACCGCATGAGCCTCTCGAGGCTGATGTGGTTCATAAACGATCCCTTATTTGGTGGTAGGTAGTAATGGCCATGGTATTAACTTGTAATGCTGTTGGCCTATGTTCTTCGAAAGAGGTAAGGATCAACACGAGGAATTTATAAAAGAATTGTAATTATCTGTATGTGTTCCAGACAATGACCCGAACCACAAGTGGCCCGAAGCGAAGTTCCAGACGGTGTGCTGGTTCCTGACACTACACATGCACCACGTTGCTTTGATTCCGGCTCTGCACACGCATCAACGACGGATTCGGTAAATGTCTTTTTTTTTGTGTAGACTGTAGAGTAATAGAGAGATAACGTCTCGCCAAGATTTTTATCGCTGCCCTATCTATTTTTGCCGCGGTTGTGCCATTTTCGTATTCAGGTTTGGAGAAGGAGGGTATCCAGTAAACTTATATTTGCAAACAGGTTGGATTGGACTGTAACATTTTAAGTGTCTATAGGTGACGTATATTTCTTGCATTAAGAAATTCGTCTGGTAGTTTAAAAAGACAAGCTATTTACTAAAAGCAAGTATCTTTAAGTAAGAAGTGGAGGTGCAAGGCACCCACGATTAGTCGAAGGTGGAAGTCGACAACCAGGTACTTATCCAATCATGGGAAACATTGTTTTATTAGAAAATTTAAAAAATCGCTTTTGCTTGACTCTGGGGTCAAACCATCAAGTAATTGCTAACGTCAAACGACGTAACTACAGAGTCGGTCAAACTATTCATAAAAAAAGTCATCAATACCAGCTGTTTCATATGAACACGTTAAGGTAGGAACGATTGTTTGAATATTGTCATTTTATTTTCAGGGCTTTCCGAGACTTGCAGAAAGTTATCGAAGAGTTGATTGCTGCGGAACCACAATGGCGGAACAGTTTCTCTGCACTGCGGAACAGGGAATTACTGAAACGATGGAGACGACAAATCAAACGACTACACAGGTATATATGTCTGTTATTATTAAAGTGAGTTTTTAAGATACGACATCGTTTTAGCCAATCTTGGATTAGCTGCATAGAAAAGGCAACAATAGCTAGAGGCCCCGAAAGAGCATGAAAAACGGGGCAGATATTTAAGCGTTTGACTGATTAGATAACGTCTTAATCTGGCAGGCAGCGTGTGGACTAGTATAGTTTAAAGTAAAAAGATTTAGAAGTAGCCTTTGCCAAAAAGCTAACAGATAGAGTTTTAAAATAAATGTTTGAAAATAATAAAGAACAAAACGCTATCTGAATTAAAGTTAATATATTATATTACTCAAATGGGCAGGTAGTTGGGATTTCATGCCTGCTTAATTCAGCTCCAGCTTTAGCTGTCTAATTTGTTGAAAATGAATCCAATGAAGATAAGGAATGTAAAGAAAAACACATTTATTTTTGCAATACAAACTGTTAGTTGTCAGGCGGTACATTGTAACTACAGGAGCGTTGTAAAAATTGGTGCATAAATTACTAACATAGTATGTATTTTTAGTATAACTTTTTTACCAAATTTCGACGGGCTTACCGAGGAGAGTTAAATAATTTATTCGTGGATAAAGCGGCGGGATACGATACAGCTAGTGTAAAATACATTAGCTGCCTGTTCCGGCTTCGTTGAGATGTCTGTCCTATCTTTCAAGTTGGATCAAACTGTATACGGTGTGCAAATTTTATTAAAATCGGTTAAGTATTTAATTTTCAATTTCCCGCAAAAAAAATGTATAAGTACGTATTATGGCGTGACAAAATAGGCAAAATAGTGCACTATGAATGAATTGAACTTACCGGAATCTAAAACTCCTAAATATATCCAGTTCCATACAACACACACACACCACTAAACTTAGCACCGACTCAAGTTTTTAGTAGTGTGTGTAATGTTGGTGTTTATTGATCTAATTTTAGACCGTAAAAATTTAGGACCCCCGCTGCATATAAGGTTTTCTCAAATTAGTTAACGATATTTTAACCATGGGCTCAGAATACTTATCTGAAAAATTAAAGAAAAAATCAATAAAAGATAAAAAATATTTATTGTCGCTACAACGCCTTGGGGTCGACAATTGCTGCCGGCTGATTACTTTTGCCCGATTACCAATAATGAACTTTGTGTGTCCAACGACGTAAGTGAAATGTTTATTTGTTTGTACCTACAGGTTAGAACTGTAAGCGCTTGGTATTTACAATATGTAAAACTATTTCATGTTAAATTGTTGAAAACCTTATAACGTCTTATTAATTAAAGAGGACTAACTAAGAAATAAAATTAATTTAATGTTATAGTCTTTATGTATTATAGTTTAACAATGATAGTCTCGATCACATTGTAACAAATACTATAACACTAAGTTGAACCTAGAGTACTTTACTCCGTGCCTATTAATAAGACGGTTAATATTTTGTTTTATGAATATCGTGCTGTGTGATTTTTTTTTCGAAATGGTATTCCGTAACAAAATTACAAAGCAAATGCAAACAAATCTACATACCTGCCACACATATCAGAAATTTTAACAATAATATTAGGGGCCTTCGAAAAGATAAAAAAGGGATATTAAAAATAGTTTACCTACCTACATTGCTTAGATACACATCAACCGTGCTAAGTTGAATTGACCACAGTGGCGGATACGTTTAACAGTGGATTGAAATAATGTGAATATTTATGTAAATTATTATTCTAAATAAGCTTGATTAAACATTTACGTTAAGGAGCTTTAGTTAATACTATATTTGTTGTGATAATGTGTTTACCTGTCAACATTGTTAGGTATCCGATATCTTGTCAGTTTGAAAACTATGAATGTAATGTTTAAGTTAATTTTGTCAGTCCAAAGCCTGCCAGTGTGATTGGAAATTAAAGCCAGGATGTAATATTTACAGTAATACTATTTAAATTATACGCTTCGGCTATATTAGTCAACCTTCGGAAATTCGAATGTATTTTAAAGATATAGAGTTGTTATTACATAATTAATTATTTCACATAAATTTAGATAAGGTCAGCCAATTTAAAAATAAAATTATAAAGTGTAAAAGAGTAAAAAATGTATGTATGTTAAATAGTAGTACTGTACCTACCTATCGCATTACTGTGTTCGCGCCAGTTATTGAACTTAAGGAATTAGTACGTGATTAAATTCTCGAATAAGATTATGAGTTTTTTTTTATACTAAAAGGGCTTATATCCTAAATTGAATAAAATATACAATACAAAATCCGATTTTCTGAAATGTCTGAAACAGGTCGAAGCAGTGTGCCGAGACCGCGTTACTAGACAGCGCGCTGCTACAGCGCGGGCTGCAGTTCTACTCGACGGTGTGTGCGCTGCTCACCCGGCAGCTGCTGGCGGCCGCG
>NJDD01001779.1:144030-158407 GCA_002245505.1 Calephelis nemesis | reverse complement strand
CTTCCATGCCGCACTCGCCGCAGACGAGGTAGGGGATCCCGAGTACACACGATACTATTTCACATGTAACACAGCATTCCCATATAAAACAAGTTAGATACGAAGTAACACTTCCATAGCTCTTTCATTTGCACTCACACATTCATAAAAAAAACTACACCTTGTTTGTATTGATCATACATTTAAATTTGGAACTCACGCGTTTGCACATAATACATTATAGCATTCATTTTCATATAAAACTCACAAGATTGCATATAGCTCAATACAAAACACAATCACATGCTAAAATCACAGTTTGCACATAACACACGCGTTTGTGGGTAGCACACATCCGCACAATTAAACTTACATTTATACATAACAGGTCTCCACGACATTATCCCCGATTACATAGGCAAAGATACAACCAGGCCCCAACCCTCATTTAGCCGATTCAAATCTCAAAATGTCGCCAGCACTAATACAATACAACACACATTTACATATTAAACTACACGGTTTGGGGAACTACAAGAACCTATTTATGCACGAACTCACTCAATTACAAAATGCATCTGATTTATGTCGACTAATAAAATTTACAATTAATATTATTAGGTAATTTGTGGTGGTGGTTTGGTGGTCATAAGTGGTTCATTGTTAAAGTTGACATCGAACCTGGAACGTTTTGATTCGGTCGGGGAACTCAAAATTTTCAATATTCTAATAACAACAACGATGTCTGGCATTAAATAAGTGCTGAATTTGCGATACGTTTGCCACTTATAACGTTGAGGGAATAAAGCTACTAGTATCTACAGCTAATTGTGGGCGCCATAGCTTGCAGGTGATATTGCGTGAAGACATTTATGATTAAAGTTTGGTGACTTCCATACAAGACAGAGGCTAGAAGTTGTAAAATTACTTAAACTTCCAGAGATCTTTCCGGAAAGAATTATTTGAAGAGGCTGCAGTAAGATTAGCTAAGTCATGCATTAAAACGAGCTCGGAAATAGAGGATTTCAAGCTTCTTGCAGAAAATGCATATCAGATTGCAAGTAAGTCAATGAACACATTATTTGACGCACACAACATGTTTGTTAAGTGTAGTAGTGTCAGTTTGTGGCCCCAATTCTGATCTGGTGGTAGTTTATAAAAATGTCACGCGCACAAGTAGGTACCATATGAATGGTCAAAGTGAATAAAGTTTCTTCTGATTCTGATTCATAGGTTATTTTTATTATGGTAAGAGATACATTTCACCCATATAAACAAATAATTTAAACGCAATACATTTGTAAAAAACCGAATTCAAATTTGGAACATATGTGGTGATATAAACTAGTAATTTAAATGCAGTACAACTGCAAAAAAAAACCGAATTCAAATTTGGAACATAATATGTGGTTTTCTTATGAATGCTAATATAGACCTGGACCAAAATTATAATGGGACCACCGCGGGAGTAAAGGCTTTCAATTAAAAAACACTTGAAAATCCGTCCACAAACAAACACCGGAATAATTGCAAAACATACATACAAAAAAAAACAACATACGGTTCGAATTGAGAACCTCCTCCTTTTTTCGTCGGTTGAAAATGTTAACGGTGCATTGTCAGCTGACGATCTTAAACCTCATACGTAAGTTTATCCTCTTCCACACCCTTAATGAACAAATTTTAACAGTTTTGCTGATTCAAAAGCATTTTTAGGTGCATTGCATTTTAAATTTACCAATATTACATCTCCTAATAATAATAATAATAATCTCATAATGTTGCATCTCCTCGTTTTGAGAGCGTTTCTCTAACTGCCACAGACTGCGTTGGTATACTTGGCGTTGACATTTCGAGTGATGTTCAATTATAAATATAGCCTCTATAAAACTTGGTGTGCTCAGTAAAGCGATACAGAATTTTAAGCCGACCCATCGCTTACAGCTTCACAAAGCGCAAATTCGGCCTCATATGAAGTACTGTTCTCAACTCTGGGCAGGGACTCCACAGTATCAGCTTCTTCCGTTTGACCGCATTTAATGTAGAGCAATTCGAATTGTCAATGACCGTTCAATTACCAATCGACTTGATTCCTTGGCGCTGCGTAGAGATGTTTGGTCTCTAAATGTTTTTTACTGCATCTATCATGGGGAATGTTCTAAGGAGTTGTTTGGTTTAATTCCAGCCGCTGATTTCCACCTTCGGACATCGCGACAGAGTTTAAAGTATCATGCCCACCACCTTGATGCGTGGCGATCTACAACTGTGCGATTCCTAAGGCATTTTTTACCTTGCACAACACCTTTGTGGAATCAGTTACCGAGGGCGGTATTCCCAAACAATTATGACTTAGGGACCTTTAAGTAAAGAGCGTACTCATTTCTTAAAGGTCGGCAACGCATCTGTGATACTCTTGTTGATGCGGATGTCCGTAGGCGGTGGTGATCACTTTCCGTCGGGTGACTCACTTGCTCGTTTGCCTCCTCTTGTATGAAAAAAAAAAACTTTTAAGAACGTATTTCGTTTCTTCAAGTAAAAGGGTATTAATATTCAAGACATTTAAAAAACTAACATTGCAGTTTCAAATCAACAAAAAAGCGACGAGTTCGCGGACGCCCCAGAAGAGTTTAGAGATCCACTAATGGACACGCTGATGACTGACCCCGTGTTATTACCCTCGGGCAAGGTAGTGTATTTTTTTTACAATATTTTTAGATCTCTTTTGTCGCGGGGATTGTAGGGTTGTGGCAATAATGAGACCATTAGTTTTGACCGCCTCGTTGTTCAAGAGGTTTGCGTACCTACACGTGAACACTACGGCCAACAACGAGGCTCGGGTTCGATTCCACACGGGGGCAGGCATTTGTGATAAATATAGCTGTCTGTGTTTTCGGGTCTGGGTATATATTAAATTTGTATTGGTATCTTTAAGGTATTTCTATGTATAAGTATTGTTGGCCATCATTCTTAACATAAGCCTGTAATTTGTTTATACTTTGGGGTCACAGATCAATTTGTGTTATTTATTCGATGTGCCGCGCAACGGATGGTCTTATTAAACTACTGTTTCCTGACCTCTATACTTTATGGATTGGAGTATATACTAATACCACCGAACATACATGTGCTGTTTGACTTTCCAATATATTAAAAGGAATGTGTAATTTAAAAAAATAATTTGAGATTTTGAGAGTTGTTTAAAAATAATTTTAAACAACTCTCAAAATAAATATGAGTGTAATACACACTCATATTTATTTTGATAGTGATATCGAATTAATTCCGCCAGTACGAATAGACGTGACGTTTCGAGGGGATCAATTAACTTCCAGTTATTATGTTCGGCTCTTGGCCACAATTCTGAGTGACTTTCAATATTGATTTAAATTAATTTAGCATTTTTAATTTATTTATTTTTTACAGCATCAATATTACCACCTATACATTATCTGCTAATTTCGTGCAAACGGATTAATATGATATACAAATTCGATATATATATATACATTTAATTATACATTTATATATTATATAAATTATACATTTAATTATACATAAATATACATTTAATTTCACATTTATAATATTTGTTAACTTTATTTCGATGAAACGGCATTTACTGAGCGCATAATTTCATCATCATTTTCATCAGCTGTAGGACGTCCCTGCTGGATATAGGCTCTCAAAAAGCGCCAAGATCACCAGCGGTCACCAGCCGCTTGTATCTAGCACAAAATTAATTCTGTTCAATTTTGTAAGAACCTTCTAAAATTATAGTTTTGTATATTATTTGTGGCAGGTTATGGACCGATCTGTGATACTTCGACATTTGCTAAACAGCGCGACGGATCCCTTCAACCGTCAACCGCTTTCAGAAGATCAGCTACGTCCAGGTAACATACATATATTTTTGCATACTGTACACGATTGCGAGTTCTTTCTTCCAGAACCTGATATGGCAATAGGTTCACAAAATGTACAGAATCCAGTGAAGCTGCACACACGTAAAACAGAACAAACTTGCTATAAGAAAATTTAGAGCCTTTACCAAGAGTTGGTATAGGTTACGTTAAGTAATTGACGTATCGAAATCTATAGCGCTTCTGAGCTAAAAATTTAGTGACCTTAATTACCAATAGTGGCTCTGTTTAGTTATCATACAAATAATTTACAAAGACCCTAGCGAGTAAAAATCTCAATATTTTTATTTTATTTGCATTAGAATGTGAGTGTTACAAATTAAACTCAACAAGCCGTTAACTCATGGTAAGGGCTCAGCAATTCAATTAGCCGGGGTCATTCGTTTAATTTATAACGTCAGTTTTCGTAAATCGAAAACTATTTTGACTGAGGACTTGCATGCTGGCAATGCTGACAAAGGTGTTCGGGTTGAATTCTTGACAGCAATATTTGTGTAATATATTACTGCGTCTGCAAGTTTTTTATAAGGATACCAGCTGTTGACCTGTCTTCATCAGCTTCGTCATTGTGGAATAAATTTTTGTTCCTATGGGGTCGATATTTCACAAAAAAAGTAGCCTAGGTTCGGGTCTTCGACCTCTGTGCATACAAAATTTCATCACAATCGCTTTAGTGTTTTAGCCGTAGAGTAACGGGCTGACAGACAGACAGACTTTCGCATTAATAATGTTAGTACATACACATACATATCATCACGCCAAGTCCCTTTGGAGATATACCCAGAGTATTGATTGCTAAATCTCATGGTCCTGGCAGATAAGTCTGGCTTTCTCCATATTCATTTTGCTATGGTTTTTGGGACTGTTACCACCTATTTCTATATAGAAATAATATAACAACCATACTTAGACCACTGTACTGCGATAGTCGAATACATGAGTAATACCAACTACCAACCACAAGTTATCGGGTTCGATTCCCGACTAGGGCATGTGGGCCATGAACATCTAAATGTCTGTATTTCTCGATCTGAGTGTATATTAAATTTATTACAACCTCTATTTAAATATTTATGTTTGTATTGTTTGACACCCATACCTTATGCATACTATAATTTACTTTTGGAGTTAGATTCAATATTATGTTATTTATTTATATTTGGTAACTTAAAACAATTTGTGCAGATATGTTTATTATTATCAATTATTTTTCAGCGGCGGAATTAAAAGAAAGAATATTACAATGGCAACGAGACAAGAAAGATTCGTCATCGTAAACACTTGATGCCAATGTTAAGTCTGATGTATATATAATTTTATATACTTGGCTGGATTTCCAGCACCACTACGGGACTTTTGTCCAAATTTATAAATGTGATTCTAAGTTTGACACGTAGAGTGAATGTTGTTTCAATTGCAATTGAGAGTATTTTAGCTGTATATTCGTAATAAATTGAACTCTAGAAAATGATACCTTTATTTATGAGAATGCATTTTACAATGACAAAATTTATATATTTGGCAGCTCGCTTTACATATTAATAGTTTTTGTGAGTATGGTTGCTTATAATAAAAAAAAAATATTCGACTGTAACAAACTAAAAATAAATTTACTTAACCTTGAATAAAACTTGTTTTGACTAATTAAAGTGCTTTACAAAAAAGTAAGTATAATTACCAAAAAATTTTTTAATTACATCATAATAACTTTGTATTAAATCTTCTTATATTGTGGATTTTGGTTCAGTATACCCAAAATCCCTCATAAATATTTATCTTATGTATAAAAATGAACCCCTTTTCCCTTGGTCATCGCATCACGCGTGAAAGGATAGACCAATTTTTTATAATTCTTATTTTATTGTATTAGTTGCTGTCAGATAATGGTTCATATAAAGAGAAAAGCTGGGAAAATAGAAAAAATACTTTGATTTTTCCAATATACAAACTGTTGGTAAATGTCCAGCGATACATAGTTCGCGGGTTCGGCTAGTTCACAATAAATCAAAATACAAAATAAATTATACACATTTTTTTATAACGACGACATGAAGAAAGTTTTAAATTTAATATTTATTTTCAAATGAAATATCTTTTGAATTTAGATGTTAATACTTATTTATAATCCGATGTTTAGTATAAAACAAAGCAGTATGCAAGTATTGTCACTTAATTTCCCTACTATCATATATCCCTAAATAAATCTCACATCAACAATTTTTATGTAAGGCAACAAAAAAGGCCTAAAACTTCAGCATAAATGTACTTTTATTTCATGCATAATAAATAAAAAATATTACCAACTTTTAGGTAATAAAGCAACTTAAATACCAACTGCTCAATCTACATACGAAGACTTTGAACATTGATATCATAAGCCAATAAAATAACATTAAAATTTCCAGAATATTGAATTTTAATTGCAACTTGCACATAGTAATGAATTTAGGTGTTTGGGAGTATGTATTAAATAAATATAACCCATAATGTGATTTTATTTCTTATATAGCATAATCATTAGATTGTTTAATAAAAACCTTAGCAATTAGTTTTTAAATCAATATTCTGCATTTTATAAAGCCTATTCATGTAAGTACACGAAAATTGAAACGAATTCTTTAACATAATAACATTAGGCCTGATTAGTTACATATTTATAGAATCTATAATTTATTTTCTCCAGTCACTGCCAATTATGTCAATATAAAAATATCTAACATCAGGCATTCCTAAATTACGTTTTATGTGGTCTCATTGTATTATAATTTAATTTGTAATTACTTATAAAAAGATTATATATTAAAGGTCTTATGTTAATATGTCAATAAAATATAATAATTGAATTTAGTTTTTTCTTGTTTTCCCATTAAGATAAAGCACCAATCTTCAGTATAATTTAAAATTAATTATTGTCATTTATTTGAATGTTAATCTCTTAAAGGAATACCAATTGAGATTCTTTTAGTTGGTATTCTGTAGCAAGAAAACATATCTAACATGTTTCTATAACTCTAAAAAGTATAGAAGGCTTAAACAAAGGTTTTAGAACCATTCTCTTTAACTTATTAATTTCAATTCAAATTCATCTGTAAATTTGTGATATTTTTGATGCTAAAATATAATACAATGGTGATAATTCTGCTGTTCACAAACTAAACTTATTTTAGATGCATGCTATCTTTTTCAAATGAAACAAAAACAAAAGACATGTCAGAATAGTCTGAACATGTCAAATTGTGATGTTTTAATCAACTTTTCTGAGTGATAGTCATCTATTCTATATATAGACTTCTGTAGAAATGTTGTGAACAGTCTAATTTGACCTACATATTTTGTCTCTTTCTGTTATTTTTGTTGAAAGAAGACAGCAATATCTTAAAATTAGTGAGTGAGTGCGCAACAAAATTACCACCAATAAAATAATGGTT
The DNA here is from genome assembly GCA_002245505.1 of Calephelis nemesis. NCBI lineage: Eukaryota > Metazoa > Arthropoda > Insecta > Lepidoptera > Riodinidae > Calephelis > Calephelis nemesis. The sequence goes on along the minus strand of NJDD01001779.1, from coordinate 151,080 downwards.
AACATGAGTGGTTACATATTTTAATTATCAACAATTTATTTAAAAGATAACTGCAAAAATATACTAGTAAACAATAAGATCCATTCTAGTGGAGTAATTATTGTTTTAATCTAGCTAAAGCAATAGAAATAGCCAAAGAAATAAAAATAATCTGATAATTTAATTTGATTGTAAGTGACCACAGTTGTCAGGGGGCACATTCATTGATATTCCCCTTATGATCTTTACCTTGGGTAAGCTTCCTTTAGAGTTCCACAAGTATATTTATAACATTATGTTTAGTATTTGTAGCATGAGTATCCTCCCCTATTGGCTAGTATAGTGTTATCATCCTATGAAAAATTACTGGCACACATTTTAAAAGAAAAATGTCTATTTAATAATTCCAAGCCACCTATTAAAATTTAAATCTATATTTAGTCTCTTTAAAAGAAAACTATAAAAAACGTCCGATACACCTTGACCAAAACTTATTCAAGTTTTACATTAGAATATGGGGACTTAATGCTGATAATACTAACCAAGATTATTATAACTTATACAGTAAAAATTTCAGTGCCAGAACACTAATTATGAGAGAGCGGCTAAGATATGTGTATGTCGAGAGGTCAGGCCGAGGGAATTTTGCAAGAGCTTTCTGCTCCATCCATGGTGCACTTGAGTATTTTTCTCAGTTAAAACTGGCTCTTAAAATGTTAACTCAAACGAGTTGATTGAGCGATATTTTTTTAAGACTTTTAACATTTAACAAAGGTATTGCAAATAAAAAAAAATATTCTTTGGATAGTCATCATCAAAATTTTATGCTAAAATCAAAGTGGTTTGACATAACTAAATCTCAAAGAAAAATGTTCCTATCTAAACAAAATACTTAAGACAATGTAGTAATAACTTACAGACTCATTAGGAGATGAGCTGTTTTTGTCATAATTGGGATAAAACTTTTAAAGTAGTATTAACTTTGGTTAAACACACTATGAATCTATGAAATGACATTTTTTATACAGGAAAGAACTTTAAAGTTATCTGAATGTATTGTACACCTAAAATGTCTGTGACAATAATCTTATTAGCATTTGAATGACAGATTTGTTATCTAAAATAACCTTCAACTTTAGTTCAAAATTCTTTAAAATCAGCATCCTGTCTTGTTAAATCGGATGACTATGAACAATTCTGTTAAAAATTGTACCTTAAAACAACAACATATATTTTGATTTACAGTGGCTTTCTGTATACATTTAAAATAAATAATAATAACTTATGTGGCAAAGTTAATTACCATTATAAATATTTTATTATTACAACAATTAAAAGCTGCACAATTTCCTTAAATGCTAGGTACTTATTATTCTAACACTTTACAACAACAAACTTGACTTGTAAATAAAATTTTAAAATATATTGACCAAATAAGCTCATTAAGTACAAAAATGAAGTCAAAAAGTATTTCATTCTCTTAATAGAAATGGTAATCTACTAGCAAATAAACAGGCTATCATATAAAGCATTCCAAAGTAGAAGTTTAACCTGGCAGTTTGTCGGGGAACATACTGCATAGTTTCAGGACGTCTAAATCGTCTCTCTATTTCAAATGCACGAGGTAGTGTTAACATGGGTATCAAAAACCAAAATGAGCACCGCACAGATGCCACGACAAACATTATATATGGAGTGAAGAGTAAAAATGCAAAAAGTAAATAAGAAGCAGTTTTTCCAATTAGTATTGCCAAAGTAACAATCTCAGCTTTACTGTCTGCTTCAAGATCTCTGGTGTTGTTACTGTGTAATATAGCTTCTGTATTAAGAGCTAAAGGCACTGCATAGTAAAATATAGGCCAATCTACCCTTCCAGTTTGTGCCAGGAAAGCAAAAACAACTGACACTGGTCCAAATATAATAAGGATGATAATATCACCAAGAGCTATGTACTTGAGACCAATCCCTCCTGTGTAGAGAAAGGAGGATGATAGACCTCCAAAGTAAACTAATGCTAAATGTTCCATTCTGGCAGGTGACATAATTACTAATAAAACAAAAGATACACATCCAGCCATGTAAAGTATAGCCCCAAGAGATACTACTTCATCAATACTCAAAATGTGATCTACCAATGTTCTATCATCAGACTTACGATTATCTATGCCTTTAACAAAATCAAAATACGTATTCACTACATTTCCAGCACCATGAACTGGAACAACTGTACATAAAGTTAACAACAATGTTACCCAGCTAAACTCACTGTCTCCAGGAAGACGATATGCTAAGGCGGCACCAAGTAGTGTCGGCAATAAGCTTCCACTTAAAGACCACGGTCGCAGAGCCAACACATAGGTTCGCATTTTCATCAGTGGATTTCTTGCAGATATAGATTTTTCTTTAGGCGGTTGTAACAAATTTCCATCAGCTGTTTGTACGTCCGCGTCTTCAGACTTCTTGTTGTTTTCCATTTTAAAATAAAGATGAACGAACCCAACTCGTTTCTTCAATAAATAAAGGTAGGATATACACGTTATAATGTTATTGCATTGTTCGATTTAATTCTATTCAGGTGTATATTTAATAACCAATTTAAATATACATTTAAAATGATATGTAGTGTACGATTTCATTCAAAGCTAAAAGTTACTTAGTAATAAAACTACCACAAGAGCAAAAATAAAATTCTCTGCAAAAATTATCATAAATTTTGGAAACTAGAATTTCGTTGCAAGTTGCAACTTGTCAGCTGTCAAGTGTCAACAATTGTCACTGTCAAGCACAGATTGGGCGTGTTCGGCCGAATTAAGTACTTACTAAACTTAGTAAGCCAGTAAGCATAAAAAAATTAAAGTCTTACAAGCTGACTGTAGCACTTTTCGGCGAGGACAGACTTACTGGCTCGACATAACACAAAACACCGGTTTATGTCTTATCCCGTACATAAACAATAGGCAAAATGGCGTCGTATATTAAGCCATACTGCGTTAGCACTTATTTTGTGTCCCGGCCGAAAATTTTGTAAGCATAGTAAGTGACTTACAAAATTTTGTAAGTACTTACTTCGGCCGAACACGCCCAATAATATTACATAAGTATTCTTAGTTCTATGAATATTAGGTACCTTCTTCTTCTTTCTTTAGGTTTTAGCCTTCACGTTAGTATTTTGCCATTACTCAAGTAGAAATTTGCATCAAATTTTATATCATTTTCAATTAATTATAATTAGTCATCACTCATAAGTCGTTAGTAAGTCATGTCAGGCTCTTGGGTAAAGCGGTGGCTCATTACACAATCTCTGTAATGAGATTTGGCGGCAACGAGGAAATACACGATACGCCAATTTCTTGATAATTATTTCATTTGGGCTCTTTCACTGAACAAAATTGTACAAAATGCCACCAAAATTGACGAATTTCACTCAATATTAACACGAAATTCAATAGTTATGAAAAAACTTCGAGCATCTTTTTTCTCGATGGCGCCAAAACCTATTAGGTACCTATCTACTACTGAGATCTACTATACTTAGATGCAAAGAATATTAATACTCTTTATCAAGAAAAGAAGCATATCTCTCTTTTTAAAAAGTGCAACCGCGGCTTTATACAAGTATACTCCAGCGCCGTTGCGGAGTCGTGAGGTAAACTATTACAAGCGCGGGAATTTTAAATTCTCAGATTGCTTTAAGTAGGTACCGCACTTTGCTTTTTAGAGTAGCTATCAGGAAGATCTATCAACTTGAAGTAAATTTAAATCCTGACTCAATAAAACAAATTTTCTTTCCATTTTTGTAGACAGCAAGAGTTTGTGATAGATATACCTGCTAACTTACTCATTAATTTGTTTCGGATTAAGAAAAATAAGAAAACATTATTTGACATAGATCATACCAGAAGTCTCTGTGATGTATCTATATAAAATATGAAAACTACCTCAGGATAAAATATGCCGCTTATCCTCATAGTTAATATAGCTTACAAATTATAATAATCAAACACCGAAATGAAATGAAAAATATTTATTTAGGTAACATATGGAATATGGATATATAGCGCATATTTTTTTTCAAAAGTGGATTTTTAGGTTTTATTTAATTTAAAAATTCAGTATCTTTTGCTCTATTAAGCATAAACCAAATCAAAACGAAAACCCTTGCAACTAGTACATTCTACCTACATTAAACTGCCGCCAAACCTAGCCAGTCTCCAGTCAAAATTTCCTCGGCAACTTGATAAAGATGATGCAACGTTAAATAGGTTATTAATAGGGCTATCACCAACAAGATTATTGATGGTAGAGTACTGTGCGGCTACTTGCCCAGGTAAAGATTCACCACCTTACTTAGTCCTGCCATCATAATAAGTGTTTGAAACTATCTTCCAGTCCTGAGGGTAGTGTAGCCGGTAGACAAACATTAGGCCTAACACTCCAACCACAAGACAGTGATGCAACTATGATATCCATAGTATCTATGCCACGGTTGTCTCATACCATCTGAAGTCGTATCCGTGTCATTATTTGCAGTCTTACCATACAAAAAGCATAACGTCCTATTCTAGTATGTAAAACCATCCCACATGTCAAAAATATACTCACTTAATGCATTATTTGCCAAAAATATCGGCAGTTACGGTATGTTGGTTGTATATAGTATATTTACTCTTATCACTACCAGTTAAGCTAAAAATCGAAACTGAAATTTAAGAAACGTACTAAGTACATACCTTTTTTAACATATTTTTATTGTCACAATAGAAGTTTGTTTACTTCCGTTGAAAAAGTAATTGAAAATTCTTTAAATTTTCATCGCTCGATATGGTAAGTTGCTCATAGCTTCGTATGTGGTGTGTAAAGAAATAAGAAAAAAGACGCCAATGTCCACTCTTCATTTGACATCTCCTTCAATTCACTCATGAAGAGCCCTGAAAACAAAATGGGCCCCTTATTACATACACCCTTACAGCAAAAATGCAATATGCAATTATTTAAATTTGCATTTTCTCCAAGTGTGAAAGTATAACAACCCGAAAATACAAAAATGTTTTTTAACGAAGTCGAGCGTAGTAACTAGTTTAAAAATAATATGGATATGTTTGTATAATGTACTTTAGTACTTCCGAAAACTTTATTACTGAGTTCACTGAGTTTTAAACTTTTACACAAAGCAACGTGTCCTATCATAATACAATTAAAATACTTACATACTTGATATTTCCGAATATTATTTTCTGGATTTACAGGAAAGCTGAAATTGAATTTTATAAAATATTTTTTTTATGACATATAAGTGACGGAAGATGACATTTTTTTTATTTTGGAAAAAAAACCGTAAAACCTCTTTTCTCTCGACCCCGCCAAAATTTTAAATGAAAATAGACAATTATGATTCTTAGGGGTATCACAGACCGCAGTGTGGTCAGGTAATTATAAAAATGTTTTGATTTTTTGCCGCTGTCCCCAAACAGCAACTTAACATGTAATTTTTTGAATGTATGCAAGATCAAAATTTTGTATATATATGATAATAATAGACCATGCTTAGAGGTCAATGGTACCTAGTCGCAGAGCTGTCAAGTTTCTATGCTGTCAAGCACGAAAATTGAAATAGGTAGATACCTAGTGTACATTGACCTCTGAATATTGCTGTCAAGCATGTACTGCTCTCTTCGCTATGTCTTCACAATGGGCCATGATGGATCACGACAGACGTTCACGATTGTGTAGAGGGTGTAATCGCCAGTGAGCAGCCATGATGGATTGTAATCGAGCGTGTCGGTTTTTCGGACATTCATCAAAGGAAATTCGGGTCATGATCGACGGCGCGTCCACACGATCGTCGATATTTGTCAGTAGTGTAATATTGGGGCTCTTGCATTTAAACTTTTTAATATTCTGGATTTCTTATTCAGATATTTAGAACATCGCATACAACAAATATTATATTTATCACTATGTCTATATATTTAAAAGGGTTAAGTAGACGTTTACAACAAAAACTAGTGAGTAGTGTAGTTTTTTCGGTCAACTCAGTATTATTTACCTAATCTAAATTGTCAGTAAGTTAAAATTTATTTGCCGAGTTTTTTTTACAGATAAATCCAACAAAAATTTGCTTGGCTCAAAACTCTTAAACACTAGCCTTGTAGATCCGTGAAAACAGATTCGCGGTCAGACTAATTAACTTTCCCGGTCAAAATATGATACAATGGTATAGGACTTTTTCCTTGATTTTTAAAATAATAAAATGTTTTAAAAGCCGTTAAAAATATATGTACAGTAATAGAATTTGCAGCTTTCTCATTTTTTTGTCGGTTAAAAACTGATGTAGGCTAGTCGAGCCGAAACATATTGGAATATAATAGGATTGATAGGACATGTTACGTCAGAGTTAAGGGTTTCGGCTTTATGTGTGATATGATTATGAACAAAATATTATTATAAATTATTCAAACATAGTAATGTATTCGTACATAAAACTTTGATTGAAATGAATAAAATATAGTTGTTAACGACTTGTACTTATTAAAAATTTATGGTGTAAATTTACTATTCCTTCTTTAGTATTGCAATCAGCGTTAGATCGTTAGACAGGCAGCCTGCATTAGACATTGATAGATGATTCATCTTGAAAATAAGTAGCGTGATATTCTAGTTCATAATTTGTAACAATATTTCACAAAATTTTAAGTTAAAACACAATAAGGAATTCATGAAAAAACATCAAAAGAGACTAAAACATTAGATATTCAATACGCAATTTTAATAACTTAAATCGTATTTCAATTTTTTTTAAATCTTGTGTCATAAGTAAACTTAAAATTCGTTGATAGCTACTAAAGCGACCAACAGCCGTCTTTTAAGTATATAACAGTTGCACTCAGATTATGGATGAGTGTTTAGAGTTAAAGTAACAGTTACTTCTTTCAAGGTCTTTCAAGCGCAATCATGGGCGGTCTTCATTCAATTCACAACTTACATTCAGTAAATGATATCAGTACGTTACTTGAAATATCAGCGTCTGCAAATTCTGAAGTCTCATAAAAACCGAACATACGACGGTAAAGT
>NJDD01001779.1:132765-143272 GCA_002245505.1 Calephelis nemesis | reverse complement strand
ATTTTTATCAAATGAACATAAACAATAAACATATTATAATAGTCAGTATATCTTTATTTCTTTGTTAATATAAAAATATGCACGGTAAAAAGTCTTTTATTTTCCTTTCGTCCTTTCGTATTCATATTTGTCCAACGTGGCAGTTGTTAACTATTTCTAATTTATTGATTTATTTTATATTAATAAATGACTATCCAGTATACGTTGGATTTAAATGTGAGTACTGATCATATCTAATAGGGATAAAATAAATTTGAGTTAGCTTAATTTATACATACCACCAGCACCTATGGCCTAAATTTTATCGATATCGATAAAAATTAATACATTGCCCAGCAGCTGTATTTTATCTGTGAGATTCGTACTTTCGTCAAAACTGACATTTACATGACGTTTAGTTGGTAACAGAGTGCGATGTAAACTGATTGTTTTTTTAAAGTACTAAGTCCCGTCTCTTAAAACGTAGTGATTATATTCTCTTTGGAGGCGATCATCGCACATTCTATAACGGGTCATCATGGCCCATTATGAAGAGGCGGGTTTAATTAAAATCGCACAGATTTGGTTTAATTTGCCATCTAGCGGACAAATATAAAAAAAATTAATATTTTTTAACTTTATTTTTAATTCTTTTTTCATTTTTATTAGATTTATTTTTTAGAGAAAACGATAAAAAATCAATTACAAATTCAGTTTAAGAAAACTAGGAAACTAAAAAGAAATAAAATGTTAAATTTGCCAAATAAACCAACTCAAAAGATCACAAGATTCAGTCAACAAAATATACTTGTAATTAATAACATTTAAGATTGTAACATCAAAACATTGCCAAAATATTCAAAGTTACCCGAATCGAGGTTACTTCATCAATTATCAGTTATCACGATTAAAACTAGGGGCCACCTGGGAATCATGATCTATCTTTCTAAAAACACCCCACAAAAAACGGTTAAATAGCCACGCCAGCGCCGAGTAATCGCGTAACAAACATAAAAAAAACATACAGGTGAAAACTTTCTCCTTTTTTGGAGTCGGCTAGAAAGTGCAGATTGAAGATGACTTTTTCGAGTATCGCGAATTTACATCGATGCGCTGTCAAAAAGCGTCGGTTCAACTAAAAACATAAGCATAAAACTTGCAGACAGTTTTACGATGTTATCAATATAGCCGCAAGATGTACCCCCGTATCTTTCCTCGACGTCGGTCGATACTCGGTCCTAGTCGATAGCGGATCGCGCGTCCGCGGCGCTGTGGCTATGACTGCGGTGCAAGTCTTTTTATTTTTTTATAACATTGGAAGGCAAACAGGCAGACGGATTTCCTGATGGTAAGAAATTCACGCCGCCTAGACGTACTGGTGACAATCACCGTAACAGTACATTCGTATTCGAATACCACATGATTATGATAAATATACTGTTTCGTTGATAAACAAGTCACGAGTGCGCGCATAGCCTTACAAAGAAAATAAAAAATATCACATCATAGTGTCTGTGAATATTATACACACACACACACACACACAGATATATTTATTTTACTTAATCAATCACCAGATAGCGGTAGTTTCCATAGGTTTCAGAAATCGTAAAGAGGTTTCTCTTTTCCTGTACCTATGGACAGTTAATTTTAATTAGTCTGTGGATAATTTACTCTTTAAGAGCAAAGAGTAAAGAGTCTTTACTCTTTGCTGATTTCTCTTTGGTTATAAGCGATTTCTTAGCAATTTTTTTAAAAATGTGAGCAAAAATTGCCAAAAATGCGTATATAGTACCACAATAGTACTTAATAGGTACTTTTTCTGAGATAGTAAAATTCTCTTACTTAAACAGGTAGAGTGTTCGCTTGGCATAAAAATTGTTTAAAATTGGATAAATTCAAGCTGAAGATTAAAATTATTGTTTAAGGTTAGTATGTACACACAATAAAATATAGATAGTAATATAGTTTGTAGCTTAGCGAAATTTAAAGTCTCGCATGAATCAAATCTATGGTAACAAAATCTTTTTTATTAATTATTCCTTGGTAACAAATGTTTTGTCTAACAGAACAGAATCAATTGTATGGCTTATGAGATAGTTACTAACCTTGTCAATCCCTGTTCTCGAAGACGGAAATTTAATGTTTTACTTCCTTTCTAAATTTTACTACAGGTACATGTTGTCTATTTTTGCTGGGATCTCGGTTGGGGTGTATTCTTGAGGGCACTATGGAAATCTATGGAAATCGAGACTTAGAATAATTTTTCAAGTTTTTTTTTAAATTTCCTGTTTTATTAGTTTCTTTTACTTAAACAGACTAAAGACGTGATTGTGAACACTTTTTGTCATTAGTACCTTCACGCTAGTCCTCATAGTTTTCGAGTGAGAGCCAAATGAAAAACAACGACAAAAACTTCGAACGCTAATGGTGCCGATTCGCTTGGTACAAACTAGTCTAAACTAACCTAAAATTAGATTTAGAGTTGTCAAATCACGTTTGGTATTCTGCTGTACACATCTAAACTAAAATTTTAGCTTGACAGATCTAAAACATTTTAGTTGTTTAATTTAGGTTTTTCGTATTCTGTTGTGCATGTTTTATGTCAAATTTCACTTAAAATTACAAATGTCACTTAAAATTTAGAGCGATTTTTTTAGAAGACGATTAAATTTAGTTTCCATACAAACTACTCTTGTTTTATTACAATTGATTGTTAGGGTAGCTGATGGTAGCCCTATGATTAAAAAAGAAAATTTTATATCAGGATTGTTGTAGATTCGTCTTAAAAGTACAAACCTACGAAATTATAATTCCATAATTCTAACATTCATTTAACATGATTGCCTCCGTGATCTAGCGGTCCAGGTGCTGGATTTGACTTCATGAGATTTCGGGTTCTATTCCTGGGTCGGGCAACAAAATAAAAAAACCCGTTTTTTTTCAATTTTCTAATAAAAAAAATGTATATCGGGATTGGATATGTGCTCGATTGGTGGTAAGCTTGCCACCTATCACATAGACTTGAAAATTTGGTACTTACTGTGTTTGAACACTTAGTATCTAGTGCTGTATATTTAATACTTAAAGATGTCTTTGATATCCCATAAATAAATCAAAGCCACATCTCAATTCCCAACTAGCTAAACATTTAAAGATGTTATTCCTACTATATTTCATTAACATAAATAACCATGTAGTTGGTTAGGTATAATATTTACCAAAAAGGTACCTAAGTACTTGGCTACATAAATGTTAGGTAGGTAGTGTAAAACAAGAGTAGGTTTGTATGGAAACTAAATTTAATCGTCTTCTAAAAAAATCGCTCTAAATTTTAAGTGACATTTGTAATTTTAAGTGAAATTTGACATAAAACATGCACAACAGAATACGAAAAACCTAAATTGAACAACTAAAATGTTTTAGATCTGTCAAGCTAAAATTTTAGTTTAGATGTGTACAGCAGAATACCAAACGTGATTTGACAACTCTAAATCTAATTTTAGGTTAGTTTAGACTAGTTTGTACCAAGCGAATCGGCACCATTAGCGTTCGAAGTTTTTGTCGTTGTTTTTCATTTAGCTCTCACTCGAAAACTATGACGACTAGCGTGAAGGTACTAATGACAAAAAGTGTTCACAATCACGTCTTTAGTCTGTTTAAGTAAAAAAAACTAATAAAACAGGAAATTTAAAAAAAAACTTGAAAAATTATTCTAAGTCTCGATTTCCATAGATTTCCATAGTGCCCTCAAGGATACACCCCAACCGGGATCTCAGCTAGATTAAGTGGTTAAAGTTTAAATGGCTTGTCATTTGTCCCAATTGTTTTAAATTTACAAGAGGAAGCAAACAAGCAAGTGGATCACCTAATGGAAAGTAATTACCGCCGCCCATGGACATCCGTAACACCAGGAGTATCACAAATATGAGTTGCCGACCTTTATGGATATTAAATACTCAGATAACATAAAATTTGAGCAAGAGACTTAGCATTCAAATGTTTTGAACTATTGACTGTAACCAGAGACTAGAAAAGCTGTAGATAATCATTGGCTGACTTATGGTTTGGCTTAAGCAACAGTTTACAAGCATGATTTCCAGCAATAAGTTGTGCTGAACTGTGAACTGTTTTGCAGCTCTAGTTCAAATATTTGGTAATACGTTAGAAACATTGTAATTAAACAACATTAATTTTATATTGTGGGCCCTAGTGACACAGCAATAACTCAATTTGTAAATCGGCTGTGTGTATCCTCCATATGAGTAAAATGTTGAGTAAAAAACATTAATATTTGCTGTGAGTTATTGTTTAACCCGGCGAGAGTGTGGTGAGAAAATCTAACTAGGAGTATGTGGCGGGGTATAACGTACCCGATAATAAACTTGACAATAAAACTTGTTTCTGAAAAAGTATTGTATTAATTTTTCTTGTTATAATAAGTTAATAATACAATAATGTATTAGAAATAAAATAACAGCATCAGTGTTACAATTTTTATTTTTCACTTAGATGGAAACAAGTTACTATGAATTACAAGCAAAAATTTTTAGCCTCTCAAAAATTAAAAGGAACTAAAGAAAAACAAGTTGAATAAAATAAGAAAACTTAATTGTAGGATAGAATATAAACTAAGTAACTTTATGAACTAAAAAAAATAACTGAAGTCGTAGAAATGTCTTAGGAGCTGGAGTTGAAATCTATTTAGTTTTTGCAAAAAAAAAATTGCATGCTCCATAAAAATGACCTTTTAGCAGCTGGCATAGGAGTATTTTGTCTTCCGAATCCTATTTGATAGGGCAATCCCTACATCTAATTAATCAACAGTTAATGACCGGGACCATTTTAGTTGATAAAAGTGGTTTGTTGATTTGGGAACAAATTTTCTGCCATACATACACTGGAATATTTTGGTCTCAATTTAATTATTTTTTTGGTCTTTTTGCATCTTCAGGTGTTCGTAAACTAAAGACAAGCCTAAATTGCGTATGAAATCCGTTCTTTTGATGCATTTTCTCTGATTTTCACGAAATACAATGTTGCCACCTGCTATGTGGCAGGGTATTACAAACCCAAACACAGTTTATAAGCGTGTAACTTAAGTGAAGGCTGCCACGACAATTCAATCAAGCCACTATCCCCTCCCGCAACCCTGTATCTCCAGCTACTCAAAGAGACTATAAGTTTAAAAATCATGAACATAAAATAAATGCTATGTTTTATTCTGAGATATAAAGTACATATTATATCCCTGTAATGTCATCTAATATATTCAGTAGTGTATATGGGGAGAGGTATGTTTCTCTATGAATGATTCTTCGAACTGTGCTTCCTCCGTTGCTGATGTGATATGTCAATGAATGGATTACTATATCACATTTTCTGAAAAACCAGTTGAAAACACAGTCCGCCTGTGGTTTTTTGGAATTGCATAGAAGCACAGAAATTTAAAAAGTGATGTTTATCTCAGCTGTATCCATGTCAAGAATCAATATGCTTCTAATGTCAATCTATCAATGAAAGCATTTATCCAAGCCGCTAATCGTACAAGAGTACACTACGGAATGGTCAATTTAATCATATCTCTTGTATTGACTCTAGAAATTCTTCATACCCATTGGGAAGTACAGTTTTGAGAGCAAAATCTATAGAAAGATATTTCAGCCGGTCCTCACTACCACTACTATCGAAACATAATGGCTTGTTGGCTAGCACTGCGAATGATAAAGCCAATTTGTTTGCTTCTATCTTTACAAAAAAATCATGTTCAGATGATTCTAGAGATGAAAAACTCACGCATCGAGCCGCGCCCGCGGCGTTCTTAGAACTGCGGTTTTATTTTAAAACTCACGAGACCGGTAATTTATGCGGTCACGTAGCCGTCGCGGTTGAAATCATCGCTCGCAAACTGGCACGATTATACCGGAGGGCGAGGGCATGTTTATTTCGTCTCCCTCTTAAAACTTGTAATGTGTCTCAGTCGTAGAAAATTGCAAATATTCAACCAGTGTCTAAGAAAGAGAGCAGCTCGGATTCTTCAAACGACAGGCCAATATCAATCATCTCTTAAATCGCTAAAGTTTGAGAGCGTGTATTGAATCCGAACTAATGTCCAATCTAGAAGTCTAGTCTAGTCAATCATACTAATGGCCAGTGTACTGGGGACATTCTGAGGCCCCCCTTCTATATGGTGAAGCTGCCAGGTAACAGGTAAAGCATTAAATTTTCATTGCTATCTCGAAAGCTATTGACAGAGCCTGTCATTTAAGTATGTTTAGTCTTCCTCTAAGAAAGTTATTATGTGTGGATGTGCATCTGATCTTAAGCACATCAATTCCGGTGTTCCTCAGGGGTCTCTTCTCTCTGCAACTTTGTTTCTCTTACATATTAATGATTTGATAGCTCCTAACATTTTTAGCTATGCTTATGAGAGCACTGTATTTGTCCTTTACCAGAGCTTATGCAGACTAACTCCAACATATTACAGAGAGAATGGTTGAAAGGTTGAACTCAGTATTACAAGCGACGTCGGATTGCGGTCCCAAGAACCCTGTAAAGTTCAATGCCTCTAAATTTGAGTGTGTCTCTTTTCCACAAAAAATAGTGTGTTTAATGCATATCTATCCTTCCGAGATGTATCACTAGATATTGCAAAGTTTAAGTATTGATTGTTTCTGCTAAACTCAATGTCGGAAACTTTCTCGAGTCCAAACCAAAAACAGCGGCTAAGGAACTTGGGATTCTAGCCAAAGCGAAACAGTATTTCACACCGAGATTATCGTTTTTATTAAGCACAGGTCCGTACGTGTATGGAATACTGTTGTCACTTGCAGGTTAGATCTGCCAGCTACGTAACCTACCTATTTGTTGTTTTGGATTCAATTTATCGACGCGCGAAACGGACAACAGTAATCAGAGACTCCGAACTATGCGACTCCAATTGCTTAGTCTTGAGCATTGTTGTTGCGTTTCTGTCGATCTTCTACAGGATACACTTTGGGAATGCGCGCAAAATCTGCACAACTTGATCTCTAGTTAGTTATATAGCGTTACTCAAGACGTACTGCGAGCTATCGCCCTTATATGATCCGATATTCCCTGCACACATACAAAGAGATATGCCAGTTCATTTGTTCGTACTTCAAAGGACTAGAACTCTCTGCCAAAGTCAGTTTTTCCGGAACAGTAAAATTTAGAAGTATTCAGAGCAAGAGTTAATAGGCTTCTTTTAGTTAAGTGTGCCTCTGATGGAAAATTCTACCGGAGTTGTCCAGCAGACAGGTTTCGAGTCATTTCTCTGACCTATAAATCCTAAAACAAAATTATGCAATGCTGAAGGCAGGTCTGGGTGTTTATTAACTGTATTCTGGTATCTGTTTAAGATTTTCTATGTATTAGAATCAATGAACAACACCCATAAAACAAGCATATAATTTGCTTACTTGGGGGCTAGATTCAAGTTGTGTAACCTGTCCAGAGATATTTATTTATTTGTTTATATTTTCTGTTAAATATATACCTGTGAAAGTTTAAAATTTTGCCTGGATATTCTAAATATTTTACTGAAATATTAAAATGAATAATAAACAAACAACATTAACAAATTATAGGACTAATATTAAGCTGTTGAACATGAGAAAGTATTTATATTTGTTGTATTTAATTTTGTTTATTTTTTTACGTTTTCAGCTATGTGTTACCTGTTAAAATGGCTTTATATTGTAAGTCAGTATATAAAAATGAGTCTCTATTTACATAACAGTTAATTTATTGCCCTTTGTAATGACAAACTAGTAGATGGACCATTTCTGATAATTAATTTTATGTTGTTACATATACAAAGAAAATTAAAGAAATTATAAATTTTGCATTTAAGTGTCACCTGATAACATTTAATTCAATATTCATAGCCATCCATTCATGCCACCAACTTATCTGTTCAGAGGGCATAATAAAACTGCTATTCAGTGAAATATAATTCCGCTGTTAATTTCTAAAGTGTATGAAACCAAATATGAAATTCTCACAACTACATTTTTATATCATTTTGTTATTATTATTTTCACAACATTCAATCAGAATTACTAAATGTCACACTAGCGTTTCTGTTTACTGAACTGATAAATTAGTCACAGTGTAAAAGATAAAACAATGTCCTCAGGTCAGTTTGTAACAAAAAATACAAATTTATTCATAAAAGTTTAAATATTTACTATCAATTTAATCTATGTACATAACATATTGTATAATTATTGTTGGTATATTGTATGTTACACTTGCAATATATTTTATTCTTACAACAATTAAATAATCATTTTTTTAGATTAAAGGTAAATTATATTAATGACATATTGTGTATTATAAAATATCAATTTTAATGTTATTAATTACAGTAAACAACAGCAATTGCTGCTCCTTTTGCAGCATCACCTCCACATGTAAATTCTAGTGGTAAATTATAAAAGTGTTCAACAGCTCTCTGTAATACCACATTCCGAGATAATCCTGAACCATTTCCAACTATTCTTTTGATATTTGCTTTTTGCAAGATATCTTTTGGCATCATATTGTGTAAATTATCTATTAAACTGTCACATAAAGCCTTAAATACTGGACCTAGTTGAATGTTTGATAGATCAATGTTTTCCACAGAAGCTTTCGCAGTAGGTGAGTGCCTTTCTCCAAGCAAAGTTGGACTTATTTTCATAGTAGAACTATGTGGGATATTCGAACCAAGAGCAATCAATTTCTCCCATACCTTAGACTGTGGGATTTGGAATCCAAATTCAAGCATCCATTGTTGAAGCATTTTTACAAAAGTAGCTAAAACATTACCACCATTCAGTGATGCGGCAACCACTAAATAAGTGTTGTTAAAATATGGTAAATGTTCAACTGTTTTATATCCTAAATCTGATATACTGTCTACAACAATGGCCAGTTGAGCAGAGGTCGATACATTTAAAACTGCATCGTGTCTGTTTTCTAGTGTGGAGATAATAGAACATTGTAGATCTCCCATAGCCACACCAACTGGTGTTCCAGCAGGAATTCCATTCCAGGTACTACGCAATGATCCTGCAATTTTACCACTTCTTTTGATTGAAGGTAAAAGGTTTATTGGAAAGTCGATTGATTTTAAAATATCTAAGTTCCACTCATCTTTTTCTGTGTTAAAATAACCCCAGCTGGCAGCATTTTGGTCTGATATAACTGGCATATCTAAGTTACAGAGCATTGCCACTATAAAATCTTGCACTGTTGCAGAGCAGCTGAAATTCTTTAGTTTTTCAGGTTTATGTTTAAGCATCCACAAAAGAGTAGCACAGCCATAGCCAGAGAAACACTTTAAATGGGAGTCAGGTGTAGGCAGTGATTCTAGAAATTCGGGCTTACACCTTGTGTCTTGCCAAGTGTAAAGTGCGGACATTTTCTCCCTGATAGCCTCATACCGAATTATCACTCCATCTTTTTCAACGGTCTCCCATGCCCTGAAAATAAAATGTTTTTATTTATAATATGCTAGCAGTTTCGGCGAACTTCGTTCCACTCGTTCAATTTGTATGGAAAACTAAATTGAAACTGAAATATGAAAAAATAAAATGTTTTTTTCTAATTTTGTCGCTGCCGAAAGGGATAAAAAGTTTATGTATAAGATAAAATAAAAAAAAGTATATTATGTCCTTCTCTTAGGTCTATGCTTCCCATCCATTTTCACCCAAATCGTTCAGCCGTTCTTGAAACAATGTTTCTAACACGACTTTCTTTTATACATGTATATAGATATGTATTTGTATATACCAAACACACATAACAAAAGTGAGACTCGAGAGAAACTTACAAATCGAATTTTTAAACCATCTCCTTTTATAAAAGTCGGTTAAATAGATATAATTTAAATTACAGTTTCCAGCTTAACAAAATCAATTCAAATGGCTTTGAATTAAATGAATTTACACTTATTTAAACTAGTATTTAAATTAACTACGCAAGTTGAAAACGGCCCGTAAATTTCAAAACCAGTGAAACGGATGTTTTCGTAAAACTTAAGATATTCGATAAACTAGTAAATGGAATTTTCTTTGATAAATTTTTGATTGTTGGTAAATGACTGCAATTTTAAAGGTATATCATTATTTTTGCACTTATGGTTGCAATAGTATTTTATTAATCGACATAGATACCTACTATGTTAAATAACGTTGTACAGTCGGGTTTTTTAATAATGCGCTTTTGTTAATTTCTTTTTTACCTTTTAAACTCCTCTTCGTTATTATCGTAATAATCGGTGTTCACTGCTGCTGTGTTCCGGTTTGGAGTGAAAATTACGTGAAAGACTTAGCTTCGCATTGGCAACGCACCATTATCTTCTATGGTGACAATAGACCCGTGTTTTTAAAATCAGGAAATGAGCCTGCTTTCTGATTCACGATGAAATATTTGTTTTATGAAAAATCTCATTAATGTATGTTTCGTGACGACCATAACGATTTCACACACCTACTAGCAGATGACAAATTATCTTCCT
>NJDD01001779.1:92043-116821 GCA_002245505.1 Calephelis nemesis | reverse complement strand
CTCTTTATCACCCCACTCCATTTTAATATCGCAAAATATTGTACAATGTATTGGCGCCAAAATGAGAAAACACAATGAACCAAAGAGAATACAATACTACGTAAGACAGTGAACAATCGTATAAAAATGACAGATTCGAAATTCAAATGTAATATTTTTTTATTTTTAAGTGTAACAGTATTTATGGCCAGACTAAGTATATGCTTGTGTTATGGTAATACCCATAACGATTCTAATACACAGAAATAAGTACTTAAATAGACAACAGAATGCATTTAATACTATACACCCAGACCCGGAAATGCAGATATCTAAAATGTTCATCACACAAATGCCTGCCCCCGTCTGGAATCGAACCCGAGCCTCGCGGTTGGTCAGCGTAGTTAGGCGTGTACGCTAGCCACTCGACCGACGAGGCGGTCAATAATGAAAGAACATACCTACCTACTTACCTAAATTAACAAACAATTTTAATTCGCGAAATTGTTTGCACTTGTTTTCGCTTCGAGACCCTGAAATCTGAATCTGTCAATAGAATAATAAGAAAGAATTAGAAATGGATCATAGAAGAGGACAACGGACACAGGAATCGGAACTATGATTCAAGGACAAAGGTCAGTAAGAATTCCGAAAAATTGCCAATTGAAAATGATTCCTATTACCAAAGACAATATACCTATCTATTATTACTGACTGTTTAATGTATTTTAAAAATATGGCAAAATACACGAAAAAGTAAAGAAATAACCTTAATACCAACAACCTTAATACAAACCATAATATGTTTAAAGTATGAAATCCTACAAATGACCAGCTATTGCTATTTCACTCGCCCACAAACAATGCTTTCAGTCGCCCGCGCAAGCGTCCTCCTGCATAGGTTCGGTTCTACTCGTCGTATATC
Organism: Calephelis nemesis; assembly: GCA_002245505.1. NCBI lineage: Eukaryota > Metazoa > Arthropoda > Insecta > Lepidoptera > Riodinidae > Calephelis > Calephelis nemesis. The sequence goes on along the minus strand of NJDD01001779.1, from coordinate 115,917 downwards.
GCGTATCTTCTGTTCGTTTGTAGATCGTATTGCGAGGCGATACGGTTTGATTTGATATCCTATCCAGATACCGAACCAAGCGTATCGCTTTTTTTTTGAATGAGTAATGTGTTGCCAACCTCGCGGTTTTTACAACTTCACAACTAGCGTATCGCTACGATTCACTTATATAGGGTTTCAAAAAATATATAGTTTTTATACGCATCGATATCGGATATTACGATATTGGTGTAATATACGTTTCAATATCTATATACGATTTGTATCGCCCACTCCTAGTATTTATATTCTTTGTCAATGTGTATGTGCCACATACTATGTAAAACGTAGTGAATAATCACTATTCTCTTTGATACTAATTACTATGTGGCATCACTAGGGACACGGTATCGAATAGAAAGTATCGATACTGTACTCATGAGTAGCATCGAAAGAAAAGTATCGTACTCATAAAAGTATCGTAACAAAAGTATCGATACCTCAAAGTATCGAGTACTTTTCCTAAACAGGGGGGGGGGGAATCACTCGGGTGAAACCGCGGGCAACAGCTAGTACAATAATAGTAAAAAAATCTCTTATATAAATAATAAAAAAATATCTTTAATTAAAACTTGATAAAAAAAGGATAGGCACAAAACAATCTTTAGGCAAACATGAACACATCAAAGTTTCCATTCCTCCTCCGTACAATCACTTAAAAATAAAAGTTTTTCGAGCCGTTTTGGCGATAGGCGGTTTCTGATTTTTGTTATGGTACTTCCTGCTTTTGAAAATAAGCGTTCCGATGGCACTGACGCGCTGGAATTGATAAATATTCTCGTGCCAACTTGTATAATTTTGGAAAAACAAGTTTCATATCTTCCCACTCTGTCAAAGGATCTAAGAATAGTGGTGAAACCTGTGCAGATAAGTAATAGCTTATTTCATTCTTTATTTCGGGTTGCAATGAAGATGAAGAACTTTGAACAGTGTTGCCACCTCAATTTTTGAATTGGGGCTTTTGAAGAAGCCAAAAAAGGGCTAGATCGGGCTCGGAGTGAGTGATTGGTTTGATCACGACACGATTGAACATAAGATCGCAAGTTTTAAATGGGCTATTTTAAGATTTATTCGATACGATACCTGTTGAAAAGTACTTAATGAGTAAAAGTATCGAATGCAAAGTATAGAGTACAAAAGTATCGGTATCGAAAAGTAAAATACTCGATACCACAATGTATCGATACTTTTCTCGTGTCCCTAGGCATCACTAGTCTGTCAGCTGTCAGCTGTGGAATCGTGTGTAAAAAATAGTCAAATTCTTCGTAATTTCTAGGTTATACTTTAAAGTTTGTAGTTATTTTAACTAAATTTTGTGTATGACCTCGTTCGAAAATGACTCGTTTCGCTCGAGCAAAAGGTTCCAAGGCTTCTAATGTAAAGACGCCAGCAGACAGTACACCATGGGAGGTAATGAAAGAACAGTTGATGAAATCAAAACAAGAAAACGAAGAAGCGAGTAAAAGAGAAGAGGTGTAACGATTTTTTACCTTCTTAACCATTTAAAATTTAAGTGCAACAGGCTAACTGGCATGCTTTGAAAATTTTAAATTAGGTATAGTAATCACTTAAATGTTGTAGTAGATATATTAGATTTTACCCTTTTATTAGTTAATGGGCCAGTACTTGGATAATATTTTTTTGTTTCACTTGTTATAATTGTAATGTATGTATTAGTACTAGTAGAATCTATCATAAGTTAGTAGCTCTATAAGATTCGCCCACTACTATGTCTATTTACAACTATTGTTTGGTTTCGTGCGACAAGATAAGGAATCTAAACTTACGACCATACTGTCTTTCTCATATACACCATTTCTTTGAAATCACCAGTTTTTTTCTTAGTGGAAACATTATATCCAGTGCCTTAAAATGTTAAAAACAGCCTGCACAATTTTATGTGTTTGTTGGTCTGTTTAATGTTACCCTATTTACCGGGATTACCCTATTTAGCTAGTTACCGGGAGTAACTTAAGGATTTTAAGCTTAAATATAATATATTTAAGCTTAAATATATTATAAGATAAGGATAAACAATTAATTTTGCAAAGCGCACTGTATTTTTGAGGAATATTAATATCCTTCTACGGAGCTATTGCACAAGGCAAGCATTTGTATGACTACCGGAAACAGTTTTTTTAAATTAAATATTTCATTTAATTATATTAATATTAGGGAATTTATTGTAAATGTATTGCATAAGAATAAATAAATGAATTGGGGTATTATCATTATCTATCAAGTGTAATGTATAAAATAATAATTTATTTAATCAACTTATGTACTTACTACAAAATTGTCACTGGAGAACTAACTTAACTGTAAAATATTTATGAATTGTCTGAATAAAATTCTATTTTATTTAGTATCCTTCTAAACATTTTTTTATTACATGTGTAACAAAAAAATGTAAAAGGCTTATAAACATTTTGATTTTGTTCATTTCAATTGCAAATATGCCATAAATTTATTATCATTTTAGTAAGAAAATATTTGATTGTCTGCAAAATGAGATTCACCAATATAAAAAAATATCTTGTATTTCAAAAATGTGCTAAATGCATCTTTGCTACACTGTGATTCATAGTATGCTAGTACTATACTGTTCAAATAATAAAATAATGTTTCTTGATTCTAGGCAGAAAAACAAAGAATTGAAAATTATAATAAATTTCTAAAGGAACACAAAACACAAAAAAGGCAAGCTACTTGGTGTGATTTTCCAGAATCTGTTGAAGTTAAAAAAGCAAAAGTAACACCAGAGCTAGAAATAAAATCTAAGAAACAGAAAAAAAAGAAAAATAAAACAAAATGTAACATTTTTTTAAAAAATACAGAAAGTGATAATAACAAATCTTTAGTTGAAAGTTGTGATAATGCTGAAAACAAAAAACATAAAACAAATAAAGATATGTCAACAGCACCCCAAGAATTTAATTTAAATGTTTCTCATGAATTACAAAAGAATAAATTGAAAAAGAAAAAAAAGGGCAAGAAAAAATTAGAAGGCTCAACAGATAAAATAGAGGGTGATAATATCAATAACAAACATGTAAATAAAGCCTTTCACGAAAGTGATATAGGTAGTGCTAATGTTACACAACAAAATGATCCTAAATTTAAAGAAAAGAAAAAAGATAACAAACAATTAGATGAAATTTCTGTAACAGACAAAGGTGTTCAAAATGAGAAAAAATCTGTTGAAGAACACAATCACAAACTTCAAGAAAATAAAAAAAAGAAGTTGAAAATTTTAAATGGTAATCCTACAGGAAGAAAGGCAATAAATGATCGTAGCTTTGAGCTTATAATAAATGGCAAAAATATTGAATTAGTTAGGTTTGATGGTTTCCCTATAATGAAAAAAGATGCAGAAAGATTGCAGGAATTGAAAAATAATATGATTAAGAAGGGTATTCCTAAAACTGAAGTACAAAGAACGATGAAATTGGAAAGAAGGCGTGCTGAAAAGGCTCTGGCTCGCTTAAAACGTGAGGTATGCTACAATTGTAGAAAAGGTGGTCACAATCTCTCTGATTGCCCAGATTTAAAATCAAATATACCAGGAAAAGAGGCTGCTGAAGGAATATGTTTCAAATGTGGGTCCACAGAACATAGACAATTTGAATGTAAAGTTCAAAGAGATAAAGAATTTCGTTTTGCTACTTGTTTCATCTGCAAAGAGTCTGTAAGTAGTCCTTTATATTGATATTAATATTGTAAAAATGTTAACGTTTTTAGTTGAGGGCTAAGAACACACCATCCAGGACATACTACTAAATGTTTGAAATCTTAATCATAATTTCCAACTCGTGTTGGTGACAATTGACGACAATACATTTCTGTATTTCTAGGTCTTGATGTTATCAAATTTGATTTGGTCTTTGTTACCTATATTTCTATGTATTAATATTGTTAGTTAACATTGACAAAATGATACATTTTTCTTTCTTTGTAGTTTATTACTATAAATTATTTTATATGTTGATGACTAGACTAGGAGGAATCGGCGCATGAGTACCGAAATTATTCCACCTCAATTTTTTATGCGATCCTCTTCAAATTGCCCTCTTAATGATATAAATGCATGTTGCCATGGCGCGACCCTGTGCCATATTGTTTAAACCGAAATTGTTTAAACAATTACGAGGAATTGTTATTTTTCAAACGGACAATTTTTTTTATATTCTTTATTGAAATACCAATAAAAAATATCCTATGACTTTTCATGATAAAGTTAATATTTTTAAAGCTATGAATTTTTAAAAGTTCGAAAAATCTCAAATTTGGGTACTTTCGAAGGGCAATTTGAAGAGGATCGCATAAAAAAATTGAGGTGGAATAGTTTTCGGTATTCATGCGCCGATTCCTCCTAGTCTAGACATTGCTTTATTTCTCAAAATGGCATAGGTTATGTAATGTCTATATGTATTTCTACTTTTATTTGTAGAGATTGATACCCCTTATTATAACTGAGCAAACTGTGATTATTTCAGGGTCATATAGCAAGACAATGTCCTGATAACCCTAAAGGCTTATATCCTAATGGAGGATGCTGTAAATTGTGTGGGGATGTTACACATTTAAGAAAAGATTGTCCGACGGTAAGATAATTATGTGTTTAATTTTGATATAAAATTTTATATTGACATGATATAAGTAAATCCAGTCTGTTAATAAATGTCATTTTTTTTATATTGTTTTGATATTCTAGGCACACACACATATGTAACAGTGTCATATTTCTATAATATTTGTGGTAGACAAATATAAAACAAAAAAAAACAATTCAAGTGTCAAATACTTTAATTAATCTAGTTAAATTCTAAACTCATACTGCTTTACCACATATGGCAGTAACATTGGTTGAGAATCCAATTTTAACAGTGTTTAATGAAATAAGTGTTCAACAAGTGCTTAATTCTTTTGTAGTTAAGTAGTTTTATTCTAAGTTTTTTTTGATGTCATAGGAAGGCAAACAAGCAGACGGAATTTCTAATGGTAATAAATTCACGCCGCCTAGAGACACCAAAGATAGTAATGGTGCGTTGCCAACCTGAGGTCAAGATGTTAGGCCTCGAGCAAAAGAAAGTTTACCGGCTGCCTTGCCCTCCGAACCGGAACACGTCATGACGCTATGGCGGCAGGGATAGGTAAGGCGGTGGTACCAATCCGGGCGATTCGCTGCGAAACTCTACCACCTAGTCAGATGTCACGATGTTAGTGATGATAAGCCTATGCTCGCCTTTTACGAGCTGCCTGGCAAGAAAGACAGATGGTCTATTCTGCAAAGGAGCCCGGACCAACACGGGGGAAGTTAAAATATCATTGACTGACTTTAATACTATGTTATTGTAATTAGCTGCAGTTGTATTGAATACTTTATTTTTTTTAAAAACCTTATCACATAAAAAATAATAATCTAAGAACTATTACTAATGTCTTAATTTTGTTCATGTACAGAAGTTTATAGGTTTGTATGTGAGTTAAATACACAAGTGCATTGGTGACTTATAATTTTGAATGAATGAATCAATACACTTTGTTATGCATCAAAATTTACAAAAAAATACACACTTTTCACTTATAATAATATTTAACTTAAGTGCACAAATACAAGCTTTGTTAATATCATATAGCTATGATTCGTAAAGGTATTGCTCTCTGTGCTATAGAAATCCCTTCTTAGATGGAAACATTATCTGATAGATATTGTTTTCTTTGGCGGTAAGGCCAAGTATGTGAACAACAAAATAAATTACATTAAAATTTAAATGAAATTTGATATACATATAAACTTAAAGAAAATGTTAACCACTTAGTTAACTCATCAGTTTGAAAAGCTGTTTTTGGAAGGAGGAGCTAGCAAAACAGTTGCTCTTTTGAAATCAAAGCTTAAATACTTAGTTAAGTTTTTTTTTTCAATTTAGTCTAATTCTAAATGTTATTATTCTCAGTAGAATGAATTATTAATCTTTATATTGTTTTTAGGTGATGGATAAAAAAGAAGAGTCTTCAATAAAATTACAGACATTAAGCACAGACAGTATTGAAGGCATTGGTCAGCAAGTAATCAATAATCCAGAAGAAAAACAAAAGAAACCTAAAAAAATAAAATTTTAAAATAATATGTGCCAGTTATGAATTTTTTAAATGTAATTAAATAAATTAGGTATGTTGAAATTTTCTGTTTTATTATGCATTTTTAATTAAGTACATCATCGTAGTAAGCATTAAATTCTGGTTTTTAACTGTTTAAGACAGTAATGATGAAAATAACTTGAATCTTATCTTATGCTAAGCAAACTGTTTGAGTGTGACATGATGTCATACTAAACCTATACATAAAAAAATACAAAAGTTCCTATTGTCTACACCCTTAGTCCACTAATCGTCTTACGTAGTTTAGAAACCCCATGTACAGAAACAGTTTCTTTTGCTTAATGATAGTAAGCATTTATAAAATTTAGCATCTATACTACAACATTTCTCTATAGGTTACGATTTCCACGAAATGGTCATGGCAGCGGATGACGTGATATTTTTCTGAAGAAAATTACGTTTTGATGAAGTTGATAAAGCCACGATGATAGATATATAGTAGTGGCCGATCCCTTTTACGCGGTTGTTGAAAAAGCTATAGCTATACCTATTGCTTTTTTTGCAAAGTTTATGTTTTAATCTATTAGTATAGTAATGTTGTAGTATATAATGAGATATCTTTGCATTTTTTTTTAAAAAGAAAATATTAAAGTCTGGATATTTATGGATTGAATGACCATCGTAACATTAACATAACGTATCTAAGCTTGCTTTAAGTTGTTCCATAGATTGGAACGCTATGTTCCCAATGATGCCCTCTGGGCTTTGAGGGTCTTCCCGGCTCAATATTCTCGCGGAATCAGCGAGACATTGCAGTGGCTCCTGTAGTTTGTCCTTTAGTTTCTCTTGAGTAATCAAACCGGCTGCGTATTCATTTCTTGCCATGTACATTAGAGGAACGTGCATTTCATAAAGTATCATGGCTGAAACAATTTATTTATGATTAGTATAAAAATCTGTAATAACTTCTTATCTAACTTTAAATGTTGCTTATATTATCTGAACTTAAAAATGGCAATGACAGCAATGGCAATTATAAATTTTACGATTTAAAGGATATTGTCCACTGTTAATGGAATGAAACGTGTCCAGACGGGGCCCATCGCATTGCAAAGCACACTTAGGCGGGCCGGGCCGCATCGCATCGGTTAAGTTGTGTTATTCTGTACCAAAGAGTAAAGAGTAGAGTCAAAAATAATAAGAGTGGCAAATCTACTTATAAAATCGTCAATATGTAGCTTTCATGTAGTTGTTGTTTAAAATTTTAGCGTTAAAATGTCATTAGCCTCGGAAATCAGATGTAGAAAAATCCGCTGCGTCGCATTCGCAAGTTGTATAAAAGCGATCAAGGTGGATAATTATTGTGCTGCGAATTGCGATGCGCCCCATCCCGGCCCGTCCTAATGTGCGCTATCCTTAATAGTTCATAGGAATAAAGTCATCACTCGATAAAATAATAGTGTTAGTAGCTTTGAAATTTTCTCACCGGATATAGAAAAGAAATTAGTAGATAAGTAAGTCCTACCTCTCATCCGGGTCTCTCCGGGCGAGATAATGTTCAACGCGGTTAGAACTTCGCGACAAAGCTCCAGTTTTCGCTCGAGCATGATGTCCGGGAGTTCATCTATGGTGTAGCCTTCTACGCGTCCATACAGTTGGGCCAGCGTGTGTTTAATACTCAGCAGCGTGGAGTGTCGCGGGTGGAACACTGATTTGTACTGTAGATGAATTATTTGATTACCATTCAAATTTTATTTAAAAAACAGTGATTTTACACATGCAATTGGTGTTGTAGAGTGACAAAGACTTGCCCGTTACGCTGCCGTCACATAGACGTAAGGTGAGCAATGGATTCCCCGATCATTACTTTTCTATTACGCTTTTATTATACTTTCCATGTCGGCGAAACGATTAAGCTACATATTTTAACTTTTATTTAAAATTGTGAAGTTAGGGATTGTTGAGTTAGAAACGTTTAGAGTGAGAAACTTGGCTCTAAATGCTATATACTAGTAACTTTTTCACACTGCTAGTCAAATGGTCTCGCCTGGGCAACATTTTACATGAAAATGTTTTTATGAGTCGAATTATTACCATGAAACATACTGTACAGTGTCATATCTAATTTTTTATACGAAAAAAACAAAATTTTATATCTTTGGATATTAAAAGGCACCTAGTGTCTGTTTAATTTGCTATAGTCCGAAATTATTGTTTATTGAATCCGTTCCTTCCTACCTATTTCAAACGTCCAATCTTATACAAAACATTTTGAAAATGTTAAATGACCTTTAAGTGCTAAAGCACCGTCAAAAGGTATAATTTGTTAACTACCTGTTTCAAAGTAGCTTCTCTAAGTTCAATGGCTTGTGGTCCAGGCTCTATTGCATCCAGCTGGTCCACCTCCGTTTGGACCACGGTTAACATCTTCCGCATCGCAACACTGGACGTCGTGAACCCACAGTTCTTGTCCGTGCATTTCCATTCTGACTCAATATCTAGAAAAGGAATGTAATTGTTGTATGAAAGATGTTAGAAGCGTTCTTGTAAGCACTTCTTTAATAAAATATACTAGCAGCCCGTCCCTGCTTCGCTTCGCCCGATTACTAATTTTTCGTAGAAATAACGCAACCTGTGTTATTTCTACGAAAGTACAATAATTTTGGAGCCTATTAATTACAAACAATTAAATCTTTCCTCTTTAACATTATAATGTAGATGATATGCCGACAACAGCTCCAACTACCGGATCTATTGTATTTTTAAATAATACAGGAAGCATAGAAATACCCATATAAAATTTCAACCCAATCAGTTCAGCTGTTTAGAAGCTATATGAAAAAATAGGTAAGTAAGTAAAGGATAATTTTTACTACACGTTGTGTCGTGGGAATGAAGAATTGTCCCGCTTTAAAAAGTAGCCTATGTTCATCATCGATAATTCTGACTTCCAATGGTAAAAGAATTTTTAAATACTATTCCATACAAACAAATCAACAATCAAATCTTTCCTCTACAATTGTACAATACGTGTATGTGAAACCATAGAAATATAAATACAAAGTTTTTAAGGTCAAGCCGTTCAGTAGTTGACATACCGATAGCAGCCCCACCTATATCAACTCGAAAGGCAATTCTCCCCTACTACATTCTTCATTGCTCGTTTCCCCGTAGGTAGCAATGAACTGAAGCATTTTGCCGCGGTAAAAAGTATCCTATGTTTATAAGGGATAATGTGGACTTCGAATGAAATAAGAATTTTTCGAATCGGTTCAGCAGTTTAGAGCCTATTCAATACAAATAAACAAACAATCAAATATTTCCTCTTTATTAGTAACTAGCGGACGGCCCCGGCTTCGCATGGTTATGAAATATACATATAAACCTTCCTTTTCAATAAATTTATCTTTAAAAAAATGCATTAAAATACGTTGCGTAGTTTAAAAGATTTAAGCATACCTACAAAGGGACAGAGGAAGTGACTTTGTTTTATACTGTGTAGTGAAGAGATTTAAGGGTAGGGTCCTTGTAACTGAGTTCTTGTAATTAAGTAAGTACTTTTATAAATAACTTACAAATAAAATAAACAACGGTTCTCCATAATGTCTTTTAGGCTTATAAGTTTACTTGATGTGGTTTCATGTAAGTATTAGAACATTGTGTTCCCGATAATTCCCTTTGCCCTATGTGTGTCTTTCCAGCTCAATAAAATAAAAAAAACTAGTCTAAAAATTCAAAGCTTGCACTAAAATTAGGAAATTAATATTTTTATTTATTAATAAATTTATTTTGTCACAACTCTTCACCATTAAAAAGTTGCATTAACTAAAACTTTCAAGTCTGTGCAGCGAAGAGTGTCGCAGCTTAAGTCAAGGCGTTACTTTTGGTATTTGAAAACAAGAAACATTAGGTACGACAATGTTTTTAGTTAGATTAATAATAAACTTCTTACCCAACGGATTACTGCACAATATTATGCCGTTGTCACACTTGTTGCACTTGAGTGTGCTTAAGTGGGATTTTAACTCCGTGGGGTCCGCACAGCGAGGACAGTCGCAGTTGAAGAACTTTGACTCAAGGAGGTACTGCTGTCGGGTGATGGTAGGGGACATCACATGTGTGTAGCACAGGTAGAGTATGCCACCAGCCTGCACAGGTACAGCAGCACGAACTTGAACTCTAGATAGGAATGTAAAAAAAGAAACTTTAAAACATGAAGCTGTGGATAGAAATTGATACAGCCGCAAAACTTGCAGGCCTGACAGCAAAATCAAATATGTTTACTTTTTGCTAATTTGCCTATGCGACAGGCTATTAAATAAATGTTCCTGCACAGATCACACAAGTTGAATCGAACCCTAAAGTAAGTAAATTATATGCTTGTGTTATGGATCAACGATTCTTATTCGTAGAAATACTTAAATAGTTCATCACATGAATGCCTGTCACCGTCGGGGACCGAACCAGAATCTCGTTTTTCGTCGATGGATTTAGGCGTGTACGCCAGCCCCTCGAGCAATGAGGCGGTCATATTTGGTACGAGTATAAGATAGCGAATACTCTGACACTCTCCTGATGGTAAGAAACAAACCCTATAGATTCCATAGATGTCTAGTACGTATCATTCATTGCCGGGATAGACCACGCGTGCAAGTTTACCAGCAACCCCCCCAGCAAGGAACATGTCAATAAAGAGCACTGCCTTTGGCAGGAAAAGTAAAGATGGTGGTATAATTCAAGCTCTCATTAGTTACTAAAAAGCTAGACGTTCAATATGTCTACTCTCTTTAAATGCCAAAAGATTCTTGTACCGCTTAATAATGTTAACCTACTGGATTTATTTCTTTAAGGTGAAAAAATAATGAGGTTATTCGACAGAAGAGGTAGGCAGTAGCGGCGTAGGGTAGGGCGTGGTTGGGCGACCGCCCAGGGGCGCCGGACAGAAATGTTGAAAGAATGCTGCACTTTCTTGGAAGAATATAGAAATACAGGCTATAAAAGCGTCATTTTAACCGCAAAAGAATTAGCTAAAGAACTGGAAGTTGAACCTGTGTTAATAGCCACTAAAAATAATTCAATTTGTTAAGCGTCAAGCTGGTGAATTCTAATGAAAATAAATTTGAGGTAGATTTTTTGAACTCTTTCTTGGATGTTACATTTATTTTTAATGAACTATTCGAAAAGTTTTATGATTTTGTACAATATAAAACAGAATCCTGAAAAATTCGACCTTGTCAAACTGTGTAGTGATCTCTAATTGAAATTAGCTCTGAATTCTTAATCTTATTAAGGTTGTATGTTATACAACCATCTATATCTGACAATGTATGTTGTGTGATGAACTCATAAACCTGAAATCTTTTTTGCCTGATAAGAATGTGGCTGCCCCTGCATATATTTAAAATTGTATAAAAGATCGCAACTTGCAGCTTACAGGAACTGTATCTAAATGTATGCATAGCATTGCGAATATTACTGGCTATACCTGTAACGGTTACTAGCGGGATAAGGAGTTTTTCCAAGCTGAAGCTAATTAAAACATATTTGCGATCGACAATCTCTCAATCTAGCTAGATTAACAAACTTAGCAATTTTGTCAATCGAAATTTAAATTGCAGAAAACGTAGACTGAAAATCCAATAAAAGAGTTCGCCGATAGAAAGGCTAGAAAAGTGAAAAACGTTTTTTAAATCGTGATTTCATTGTACTGCACTTTTTTCGTATGTACTTAATTGAATTGTAGTACGGGGGCACCGAAAAAATTTCGCCCAGGGCACTAGAATTGCTAAAACCGGCACTGGAGGTAGGTACTACTTTTGATGAGTACTACTCGTACTCATCAAATTAGCACTTCTTCTTTCTTAAAGTACTTAGTTACTCACTGATAATCATTTTGGAGAATGGTATGCAGTATGTTAGGAACGCAGCTGTGGGCAGCAATCGCTAGACGAGGATAAACAGCGCGGATGCTGAAACCTCCCCTTGAAGGTATTTCAACGGCGTTCACCTGTACAAAACGCAATGCAATTCATTTATCACATATAGCATCCTATGTAGATATTAATAATAAAATCTATGCTACATATACTAGTTGTACATTAGTCTTTATAATTTGTGGACTGTAGTTGTGTGCTTTAGGTTTAATATTATCTTGTTTCGTAATATAGCAAGGGGTAGCATTACTTAATAGAAATGACATCTGTAAGTTTTTCCCGTGTTGTTCCGGGCTCCTTTACAGAATAGACCATCTGCTTTCTTGTCAGCGGCTCGGTTGGCCACACACCATTTTTCCCTTTGATGTCTCTAGGCGGCGTGAACTTCTTACAACCAGGAAATCTGTTGCTTGTTTGCTTTCCTTTATCATAAAAAAGAAGTATAAGTTAGCTATGCACTATTACGTCTGTGCCTTCACCATGAATTGCTATATAGGTAGATATTAAGTATTACGTAATGTACCATCGTAAGCTATAGCGCTTTTAGTCAGAAAATATAATTAATTTAATGCCCTATTATATGCAACAACAACAACTGAACAGTTTAAACGGCCTAAAACATAATACAACACTCAGTTTACAGGGACCAAAAAACATTAAATCCGGAATGTAGAAATAGATTTCATCTTATATATCACTTCATTATTCACACCAAATTCACCTGTAGAAAAGTCGAAGAGTATTGAGTGACAAGTGAACGAATTTCGCCGAACTTGTACCTATATAATACTAGCTGACCTGGCAGACGTTGTTCTGCTATGAAAAAATTGGGGTGAGTCACCCTAATCACTAAGGGGTATGAAAAAGATTCACCCTCATCACTTAGAGTTATAAAAAATAGATGTTGGCCGATTCTCAGACCTACTCAATATGCTCACAAATTTCATGAAAATCAGTCAAGCCGTTTAAGAGGAGTATGGGAACGAACATTGTGACACGAGAATTTTATATATAAGATTATTATTAATAATAATACCTCTATAACATGGACAAGTCTTATAAAAACACAGATTTTATTCCACTGCAATGTCAACATCGGTCGTGATCACAAAATGACCAATTACCAATTGTTATCTAGCCGATTTTTCAATTTATAAGCGATTTTAATCGTTTTAGTCTTTTTAATTCCATAGGATAAATTTCGAAAATTCTTGCAAGGCTTGAGTATATCCTGTAGGCTTGAATATTTCTCCCTTGTTTGTCATGGGTGTTCATTAGCAAGTAGGGTATGTGTGTATGGGTGATCCTACTTTTATCCTTACAATCTTTTACTTTTAAAATAACGAAAATTGTTTACATCTTCAATATTCATTGTCATAAGTCAACCCACGTATGTTTTTGGAAAAGAGATTATTAAGATTGCTGGTTTTACACTACAAACTAAAACTTACTTCTAAAATGCCGCAGACTTGTTGCACCAGATCCCTGCTGAAACGGTCTCCTAATTTACAATGATCTATCAAAAAATTGACTATATTAACTTCATCGACGTCCCACGTAGATCTCTGTTTCCGTTGTTCAGTATGGGATTCCATGGTTTCAACCTTCCTCTGCCATCTCGTGGGATCGCTGTCTTTGGTTAAGAGTAATCTGAAAGAGTCATATCGTGAGAGTAGACGAACTCGAAAGCAATCTGTACTTACGTGTTTTCCCTTTATATACTCGTGGCCAAAAAGATAGCTCGGGCAGGTATTTTTCGAGGATGGTGTCAAGAATTTTCAAAACGTGCTTCGTGTTTGTATGAAAAGAATAGGTACCTAATGAATGCGGTGGTAGCTAAGCAGGTCTGCTGGCATCGTCAAACTTTCATTTCAAGACGCTCTTGTCGTATGTGTGTACAAAAAATCTGTGACTGTAAGTAAAGACCAAGATGTGGTTAAGTCAATATGAGAATAGAGGCCGATAACAGAAACTAGCCGGCTACCAAAAACTAGCAATAGCGTCCAACCACTAAGGATGCGGAAGAACATATCAAGATAAGAATTAAAAGTAGTCCGTCCAAACGTGAGGAACAACCAGGATTATTTCTGAAATTCTCAAATCACATTGGCATAAAGTAGATATATTTAAACTGATGCGAAGCAGGTAGGGTTGTCATTTAAGTGTATAGTGTAAAATGTTTGCACCTATCCTCACATTGAAGATGTTTCACGTAGCATAAATTGGAATGGAATAATACCTCAAAGGAGTTATACAGTCAAGCTGCGGAGATATAGCCGTCCAATCTTCAACTGTTTGAAATTGCACTTTTGCCGCAGAAAATATCTCACACTCAAGTAAATGGTGAGGGTCTTTTTCGCAGGCTTCTCCGCATATTGGCCATCCGCACCGGGAACATATTGTATTTTCTACAGGACAGTAACAACCCAAGCACAATGGGGGTGAATCTGTAAAGACGATTTTATATGATTGGAGCCAAGGAAGCAACCTGGGTTACTCGTAAGAAATACGCGTCGCTTTAGGCAGCTAAATCAGTATTGATGTGTTTAGCCTGAGGCTCTTTGTCATGGAATGAAAAGACATTTAACTAGACCGATTTTCAGATTATAAATGTAAGAAATGAACATCTCCCCAACATCAAGGAAGGTTTAACTTATGCTCATTAGGTAGGTATAGCATAAGTTAAATTGGTCGTTATCAACAAGAACTGTACAGCAACTTTATCCACGTGTTGATTTGGGTCCCCTGAGTAGAATAGTCAATAGGCAATGACTTACCAATGCCTGACGTCACCCGTAACGAATAACACTAACTGTCGTTTTCCGACCTTGAGGATATGGTAGCCAGTAGGTAGACTTACACATTACTTGATGAACAACCTTGCCATACGACTACAACATCTGTGGTGTTTGCAAACCGCGACGTTTCTTTTGTCCTTATTTGCTGTACTAAGATTTACACATTACTTGCTGAACAACCTTGCCACACGACTACAAACATCTGTGGTGTCTGCAAACCACGATGTTTCCTGGTTGATGAACCCCTAATCATCAGGAAAGCATTGTCCTTATTTGCTGTACCATAAAAAACAGCACCTACTGCGATTATTTACATCCACGATTAACTAAGATGTATTTTTAAACAGAGCAACAGCTGCCTTTTGACTTCAGTTATAAATTTGCAAATGCTTCCTTTTGCTTAATAACCCATAATCTATACATTAATACGTGATGCCACAACTTTGGACCTCTTTTTACGAAAATTGCGCCGACGCAGGAGCATAAAATTGGGCACACTTGTAGTTTATGTGTAGAAGAAGTGCAGAACGCTAATATTTTTCAATATTAATGCTTATAAAGTATTTATGCTTATGACTGTACATTAAATCAATAAATAAAACATAACCCACACTACCATGCATTTGACACACACAAGCAAATATATTGATGATAACGATAAAAGATCACAAATGTCGCACAAAATATTCTATAATCATAGTAGTTAGTCTTGAGAAATGAAGATGGCGTTCTTATCAATAAGATATTAACATTTATTATGGTCGAATTTCGATCAATGGGCGGCCACTAATTATAATAATGTTTTTACAATGTTTTTTTGCATCATTTTTTTTTACTCAACTTAGGCTCCAACCCTAACCTCGTGCTAAAATGAACTGGATTACAAGAGACAGTGTCCTCATCCTAGTATAGCTAAGTCTTAGATTTAAAGCAGATGTCATTACAACAAAGTAGGTACAAAGCGACGAGTTTCATAACATTAATATTGCTTCTTGCTGCTTCGTGTATCAAAATTATCTAGCTTTCCCAAAAAATATCTTTACAAGTTGGATCAAATTAGATAGATAGGTAATTTAATCAAAATAATTTCACTGGTTTTGGAGTTTGTCATGTTTCATGACTCATGAGCATTTATTGTGCCACGAGGTTTCTATTAAAACTCTACTACATATAAAATAAGACCAATTGTCTCCGAGAAAAGCGTGTTTGTATGAAAAGGGTTATGAATAAGCAAGAATCCAGGCAGGTCTTCGAGGATCGTGAGGTTTGGCACTCTATACTTTCTGCCTACCTCGTAAGGGACTTGGCGTAACTAGGTAACCAAAGGCCTTGGTGCAAAAACTAACTAGGGTCTCAACTACTCTTTTTTTAATAGATAAACTGGCAAACGATCGAACCGGCTACTTCAAATCACCAGATGGTTTCCCAAGGCGTCCTTTCTAATACAAGATAATTATGTAATGTTACAATTTTTGGGAAAACAGAGTAAGAGAGTGCATTCCGCAGTTTGAAATTACGAATAAGAAAATGTCGGCTAAAACTCACTGTAAAGGAACACAACGTACCAAAGTGGTATCTGAGATTTATGACCTCGCCGTGTTGAATGGTGGTGCAAAGAAGCTTACGGAATTTGATTGAAAAGTTGCTCACATAAATATTATAACCAAGAATACATAAAGTGCTCCTTTGTTCCTTCTTGCAGCAGAGTGTTTGGAAACGGTAGGAAAGATCTGAGTCATTAATGATACGCATAGCACGTTCCTAAATCTGGTCAAGAGGAAGAACTTGATACTGGGGTACTCTAGTCCTAACATGCAAACAGTACTTCATGTGAGGACGGATTTGGGCCTCCTGGAATGAAAGTCTATCACTCATCGCGCAGTGCTGTTCCACACGAATTATCACTTTAAGGTACTTAGGTGACATATCTTCCAAAAATAACATGGAACTGGATATCAATACTTACTCGAAGATATGTTAAATCTAGAACATAGTTAGGCGCAGGACAAATACAAGAGGCGTCGAGCGAGGGCGAGGTGCGACACTTCTTTGACCCCACCTCTTCTATACATTTTGTATGAAAATCAAAGAAGTGTCGCACCTCGCCTACGCCTAGCCCTCGCCCGACGCCTATTGTGTTTGCTCTGCGCCTTAGATTATGCCCGGTGTCATTTAGATCACCACGAAATCAGGTAAATTTTTCGTACGGTTCTCCGGAAATGTTAACTGATTAATTTTGTCTTTTAAAAACCGTTTTCATGTTGGTTGTATGCGCTAAAAGCTGGCAATACAATGCTCTTTTTGTGTGTTGTCATGATTAAAGTTGGGTTACGGCAACCTAGTTCTTTATATACGGAAGGTGAAAGATTTTTTAATATTTCAATTTATAGTATGTTGTTCTGGTTATGAGAGCCCTATAATCTGCTAGTAGCTACGCCCCTGAATAAGATACAACGAATGTAACAATATATGCGGAGATAATTTAATACTGAGAATACTTCATCCATTCGATACTTACCTAGACCTACTCAAGCAAGTCCGGAAACGGTAGGAATCCGGAATAGAGACAGAAATATACATAGTTACATCTAAAGCACCAGCCAAATTTTGAGAAACCGTTCGGAATTGATAATCGGATCGGATTTCGATCTATGAAAAAACTTAAAAAATCTATTTACAATTTTTATTCCGCGCAAAATACAAGAGTTGTGATATCAGTATTTATTTATATGTATATATCCTCAAATAATAACGTAAACAATGTATAATATAGAACTGGTTCCCACCGACCGCAGTCGCATTCGCAGGTTGGTGACGTCAAGACTCGTACTAGTCACAACGCACGTTTTTGCAGACTGATTTAAATTAATGTTGATAAAAGTAAATACTAAAATAATCGCCCCTTTGGTCTAGCGTTCCAGGTGTTCGACTTGACTGCATGAGGTCCCGGGTTCGAATCCTGGGTCGGGCAACAAAACGAAAATTTGGTTTCTCCAATTTTCTAATAAAAAAATGTTGCTCGTTATCGATATGTGCCCGGTTGGTGATAGGCTTGCCACCTATCACATTGTGAGACTTAGTGTCTTCGACTAATCGTGGGGGCACTAATTGTGGCTCTGCCTATCACTTCGGGGATATGGGCGTGAAGATACCTAAATTTTACAATTTGGCAATTATAATTAAAATGCATTTACCCCCTTAAATTACATGGTGTATCTAACATTAAATCTCTCGAATTCGTGGCTATGTACATATTATAACAATTTTTATGAAATTAAAAAAAATGATTTTGGACAATTATTTATTTGATAAATGTTCTCTATTTGTTTGTGCTCAGATAAATTTGATAAATTATTTTTCTAAGTCGTCGCTTGAGCACGCGCGTGAACATCTAGGCATCTAATAAAAAATATAATGTAGTTAAGTACAAAATAAAATAATGTAAAGAGTATTTATATTCTTTGGTATTACTTACCCTAAACCTTTTCAAACTCCGTTTGTATTTAAGTATAATACCTACTTATGTATTTGTTTGATTTGATTGTCATCGACAATATAATATAAATATTTACCTAAAAACTATTTTTAATTTTTTAACTTTCGTCAATTTTAAAATCATATAAAAAAAACATAATAAGTACCTAATGAAAATTTCAAGTATTCAATCGATTTTTAATAAATCGTTTGCCATTATAAAAAAATTAAATATCAAAAAAGTTGTAAAATAGTAATAATATTGCAAGTAGGGACAAAAATTAACTATGTAGTCCAAAATAATCATCTGTAATAAACAACATTGCACGTCCAATGTGCAAGTCAAACAAATAACTTGCCTGGTTTTGGTCCTATAGCTATGGGCATATCAGTAAAAATTAATTCCCCACTTTCCAAATCACTACTTGCAACCAAATATCGCCCAAGTTTTTCATTCTGTAAAATATCGTATTTTAAAACTTCTTCCATGTTTAAAATAATGAAAGTTACTGTCACTCGTAATGGAAGCCAGGTGGAAATTGAAGCTACTGAACATTTGAAGCGTCTAAAATAAACCATCGTCCATTCGAGAAATAAGGTCGATCCACCACTCGGGAAAGTTCTGGCACGTCTCATTACATCTGCCAATTTATTTTTACTTATTTGGAGTAAATTCAATGCATATATCACTACATAATAGTAGATTATAGCTGTAAAACAAAGTCGCTTTCCGCTGTCTGTCCGCTGTTAGATCTTTGAAACTACCGAATGGATTTTGTTGCGGTTTTTTTTAGTAGATGGAATGATTCAAGAGGAAAGTTTATATGTATTATTACATAAAAGTTTGACCACACGTGCGAACCTGCACGAGCTGTTATTAAATTCTAAATGCAATTGGTCGAATATTTAACGTATGTACCCCTAACGTCACCGACCAATTTCGAATTTTGATTCCCGAAAGAAGTAAGAAATTGTATGGCATTTGTTTCGGTCCGAAGGGTAGGGCAGCCGGTAGATATGTACAATAAGCTTTCATACATAAGTATTACATACATTACGTACATTTCGGCCACAGTGATCTCTCTATAAGTTATAACGTCTATAGCAGGGGTGGGCAAATTACGGCCCGCGGGCCGGATCCGGCCCTTAAGAGGTTTTAATCCGGCCCGCCGATGTTTTTTTTAGAAAAAATATGATCCTCCTTAAAAAAATAATGGTCGAAATGTTAAAAGACTATTAAAATTTGAACAATTAAAATACTGAATCGATACTTCAAAAATATTGCGTATTTCATATGTTAAAACTTCATAAATAGATTTTATTTTAATAAAGGATTATGAGATAAAAAAATGCCTTATGTTATCTTTATACAACGTTTTATAATCATAATATTTACTGCTATTTTTAGGTGTTTTAATAACGGTTTATTCCCCGCCTCAAGATTTATTATAATTTACTGGCCTGCCACTAATTTTTTTTAACTTACCGGCCCGCGGTCAAAAGAATTTGCCCACCCCTGGTCTATAGTGTCAATAGGCTACGGTTATCTCAGGAAAGCCGTGTACTTGTTCGCTGATTTCTTACAGGAAAAATATATCAATTAGGTTTTAAAAGGTTTTATTTGCAGTGGAGAGGGACAAGCCAATATAATCTTATAGAACTATAATATAATTTACGTGCAGCAAAACTGCATGAAACCGGATTTGATTTCAATAAGTTAAGTACTAAGTATTTTCCTCAATTTCCCTGCCGTTCCATCATTAGATTATCATGACTTCGTGATAATAGGACCGCCTCGGGAGTGCGCTCTTTCAATATTTAATTTTTAAATCGATTAACATAAATATGATATAAATAATAATAAATAAGTACAGGAGTCGAATATATAACCTCCTTTTTTTAAAAGTCTGTTAAAATAGCGCTGTCTTTCAGATAAGAATATATAGACTTGTGTGATGCAAATATGCTGCCGAATTTATGCTATACCTACCTATGAAACTGAAGTGTTCTCTATTTGTTTGTGCTCAGATAAATTTGACAAATTATTTTTCTAAGTCGTCGCTTGAGCACGCGCGTGAACACGCAGCGGTCCCCGTCACAGGGCCCGTCTTGGAAACCCGACTTACCCAGTGTCTCCAGTTCAATTTGAACAGTGTGCATGTACTGTCGTACAACCAATGAGCCTTATCATTGAATCTAGGTTGCTATCCGGGGAATTTGTTGAAAAGTTAAGTAAATTAAGAGATAATAAAAAAACTTTTTATAAGTAATTTAAAGTTTCGGTTGAAGTCTATGAAGAATTATTTTCAAAACTGGAACCGTATTTGAAAGTCTACAATCTCAAAGTAAGAGCTAAGATCCGGTAAGAAAGTCAGCAGGCTTGTCTTTTTTTCTCATTCAAAAATATGTAGGTATGAAATAATTAAAGTTGATACATTATATTTATAACATATTGATTGATATACGAGTAGCTTTAATTACCGTGTCGTTTTCATGCCAGTGTATGCTTTATTATAAATTGTTTACAAATTACGGTAGATTTTGTCACCGTTATCATATTTCGACGGTAGATTGTAAAGATATGTTGATTACAGTGTCTGTGACTAATACTGTTCTGTGATTACGGTGCATTTACCGTAATTATGGTGCACATGGTTACACTGCCGCCCGTGTTCCTGTCGGCGATCAATGCGCGTTGTACGGATGCGGGCCCCGCCTCCCCGCGACGGTCTCCCGCGTGTCTTCCCGCAATGGGTCACTACTCACTATTGTATGAAGCCGCGCGTGTGCCCGCTTGAATCGAACCGCGCATCGGTTTGGACGCGAACGACGACACTAGCCTCTAAGTAACTGCTTAATATTTTATGAGTATTGTCTGCTATATGGTAGTTACAATTCGGCGACAAAGCAAGTGGATTGGTAGGCACAACAGCTGTCTCTTCCTGTCGCTATAATATCAGTGCTTGCCACTTTTGTGTTAGACATTAGTTTAGACAGAGCACTATTAGGTTTAGGAGTCTATACTTACGTAGATAACTGCGTATTTCGTATCATCAAGAAATTATGCTTAGTCGGTTAAAAGGTCTGTTTAAATATGTTTTTACAAATGTTTTTTTTTTATTTCGATTGTCTTTTATACAGGAAACGGCACACCTAAATACTGACTGTGATCACGCAGCATTTGTTTACACATAATGAAAACCCAGCTCCTCGTTTTTGAGAAGTATACTTATCTACATAGTTATATCAACTTAAAAAGTAAAGCTTATAATATACATTTAATATTTTTTTTTATAGTATACCTACTTTACTTTTGTTACGATGGGATGTAAGAGACGATAACAACGTATGGTCGTTAGGTAGAAGTTAACAATATTTGGCAGCTAAGCCTTAATTGTACTCATTCGTCTTCGCCCTTAGTGCCTAAGCCCTATAGATTTTATTTAAATTCCAAATTTTCAGCGATCTAGGCACCACCTAATATGTCATGGGTTTTTATTACTTTGTAAATTATATTTTATTATTATTTTTTCATTTATAATGTCATTTTTAGACAAAGTACTCGATTTTGGAAAAGATGTGTTGTTCACTTTTAATGTGCCAGTGGTTGGAGCCGCAATTACAAAAGAAACAGTTCCCTGTGTTAAACCTGTAAGTAGAATTTTCCCCTCCTCCTCTACCTCTATGTAATGTAGCTAAGAACCATCTAGACCACGTTAGCTTGCAAACGAAAAAAAAAAACACTTTAAAATCGTTCCATTCATTTAGGAATTAGGATGCCACAGACAAACACACACACACACACACGCACACACATGATATTAAGACCCGGTTCTAAACACTGGTGCAGCCTCACCTATTCGTGCCAACATAATTAGGAACTTCGTCATGTTCCGGTCTGGAGGGTAGGGTAGTAGGTAGACTTGCACAATAGGCCTTCCATCCCAGCCTCATGATAGCGACGCAACTGTAACACCATTGTTACCTAGGCCACGCGACAACTCTAGCATTAGGACGGCTTGTTCGCTGACCTTATGTAAGATAAAAAACAAACACTTGTGACACAGAAAATAATAGGTAGGTATGTAACAAATAATATAATATTTAGTATTAATATTCAATACTTGGTCAGCATTCGCCACCTATACACCTACTTACTGATCTTGTGACAGGAATAGAGCTACTATAATGCGATTCTCAGCAATAAGGTACCAAAATAAATATATTGTAATTTGTATGTACCACAAAAACTTTTTTTTTACTTTTTACCTACATAGGTTTTGTAAGTTATTGAAAAGGTGGGTAAGTAGGTTTTAGAAAATGTTTAATTTTTGTGTTATTGAATCCTCTTAGCAGTATGTACCTAGTGATAAATCCCTTTTTTCCTCAATCGGAACGGGATTAAATTTTCACAGTTAAGTGAAACTTTGATACGGTGCAAATATTTTCAAAATTCTTGACTATGAAATATACATCGTTACCAACAATGAAATCACTTGGTAATATTCCGAAAATAGCACCCTAACCTAGAATATGTTCTTCTACACTAGGATATCGTCTTTCTTCAACAAGAGAATTTAGGCACCATCTAATGTTGCGGTTTGTGTCTGTCAACTTAATGAATCATGTTTTCTGTTAGGATGGCTCTTTATCAGAAATGGAAGTTTGTTATGACGAATCTGGCAACAGAGTGCAGTGTCCTGTGGAAGAAGAGGAGTACTGCTGCAATTGTGGAGACGATATCGTAGCAACTGAATCATTGAAGATTCGACATCACGTAAGCACATATTAAACGAAATGTTGTCTGTTACGTAAAAGAAGAGAAAAAAATCTTCAAGAAAGGAGGGTACTTAATCAAAAAACGCATCTGTGACTCTTGAGGATGTCCGCGGACGCTAGTCATCCCTTTTTATAAGAAGACTCGTTTGCAAGTTTGCTCTTCTATAAAAATAACTTTCTATAAAATTAAATTAGGTAAGTACTTAAGTATTTGTTAGCTTTCAATAACAAGGAAACAAAAAACGAATAACGCGCTAATTTGGCTTGGTGGGCTGTTTTCTAAGCTTGTTGACTGTTAGAATACATAATCGCATTGTAATTAACTAATAATTATATTGTATTAAATAAGTACTTCGAATATAATCTAGGAAAGATCCCCCGTGTTGGTCCGGGTCTTTGGTGTAGAATAGACCACATTCCTTTTTCTATAGAATATGGACCATATTATGATTTCCCTAAAATAATCATTTTAAAAATAAAATCCGTAAAATTATGTAATTAATATTTTAAAATTCGCAATACATAATTGGGCGGATTTCTCAAATGTTGTCCGTTTGGAAAATGCGTGTCCTATGATTTCTAACTTGATTATCAGTGACGCATTGCTTCAAGACACGTATTTTTTAAATTAAATTGAAATATTATACAATAAACTAATAGAAAATACATTTATAATGCCTGCAAAGCCAAAATTAGATTAATAAATGATTTAATGAAAAATAAAAACATGCTGATTTCCACATGTCCCC
>NJDD01001779.1:52462-81385 GCA_002245505.1 Calephelis nemesis | reverse complement strand
TTATATCCGCCATATATGTTAAAAGATTACTCGTGGTGCTTCGATCTGGTCTAAACCCATGTTGAGCATCTGATAGGTAAGCACTAACCTGCGTGAGCATACAGCTTTTGAGCGCTGACTCAAAGACCTTCGCCAGTGCCGAGAGGATTGCCACAGGTCTATACTCATCAATTCTCCCACTACAACCTCCTTTAGGCACTGGAACTACTCGACTTATTTTCCATCGCTCAGGATAAGTAGCCGTTTTTAAACATAAATTATAGATATGTAGAAGAGGTTCAGCCAGAACCATTCTACAATCTCTCAACATATATGGCGGTATACCATCAGGTCCAGCCGACTTTTTTGGCTTAAGTTGTTGTAGCGCTCGTTGTACTTCGCCCAGCTTTAACTCATCTATAGAAACCCTGGCCGCTTCGTGCCCACTATTCGCTTTCATTATAGCCTCAGTAACATTAAGTTTCGGTTTCTGTGTGATATATCTATATATATAATATAGACCTAAAGTATTCGCCAAACTCTTTCGCACTTTGTTCGACAGTCAACACCTCTCCATTTTTGTGCACTGTACCATTTGATTTCTGTCTAACCCTATGGCTATTGATAAAATTCCAGAAGGTCTTAGGATTTTGTAATAAGTTTGCTTGAACGCGCTGCCTATAGTTGTCTAGAGCTACATTTATAGCTTTTTTGACTTTTGATCTATATCTACTAAACATTTCATAATCACTTTTTAATTTGCTTATTTTATATTTTTTGTGTAACTTAGCTTTAAGTTTGATTTTGCGAATAATATCTACTGTGTACCACTCGGGATAAATATATCCCGAGCACACATTAATTCGCTTTTTCTTTGGAATGCTTTCATCACAGGCCGAACTTAAAAGTACTATAAAAATAATCTAAACTCATATCTAAGCTTAAGTTATAAATAGGAGTCCAATCTACAGAGCCGATACTTTCGTAACATGAGAAAAAATCTGCCTTATTAAAATTCCACCTGGGATGGTCACTTACTTGTACCTACAGGGTCAACGGCAGGTGATATACGAGACCGACCAGCTCGGGCTCGGGGACGCACGGCAACCACTAAAGGTGGGTGGTGCACGTCCACGGGCACTAGCGGCTGATCTGCTGCACTTACATACACCCTGTTTTCATCCTCAAATGCACTTAACACCAGGTCCAACTGCCGGTTATTTAAATTATTTATTTTGTTGCACTGAATGAATCCACAGCACGATACAAAACACTCGTAATAGGTAATAATATTTTCCGAACACGAATATAGATTAAAGTCTCCTATAACTAACATATCACTATATCTATTACAAAAGTTTTCAATTGTTTGAAATAATAACAAATATTCAGTATCATTACTGTTTGGAGGAATATAAACAACACAAACCGTACACAAATATCTGTTTTGTAAATAGACGGTAGCACAAACTAATTCAACTTTTAGATGAAATGTTTAAAATGTTATTATTTGACAACCCTGACCCTTGACTGACTTACCGTGAGTAGGTATATAAAATGTCGGCATGAATTCAAGAACAAAGGAGTTGGACTACTGGTAGGTAGAATTCTTAATACTGTGACAGTACCATGGCCAGCCGGATAGTGCTATATTTAGAAAACAAAATATTGTTGGCTTTGAAAATAACAGACAGCCTTGTTCTTTTTCACAAACAATTTTAATTCGTTACTTCATGTTTTGCATATGGGTTCGGAGAATTTATTATGGCAGGGGAGCCAAAGATGCTAAAGGTGCAGTCACTCCAATGTCATGGGGTCTTTTTGTCGATTTGTGGAGAATAAAATGATCATGTGAAATTTTGCTTTTTAGCGATAGGCTACACGCCTAATGCCAACGGAGGCACCGTTGTCGGAAATATGCCAATATGGTCGCCGAGAATAATTCCGTACTTGTACCACCGTACGCCTTTCTCTCATCATCAGAAAATTGAATCCTGCCCTTGGGCATGTAATAAACCCACGTAATGACATTCTCTGTACCTATTCGTATGCTTTCATGACAAAAACTTGACAGACTGCAGACCCTGCTTGCGCGCCTCTATGTAGAGATTTGATACGTAATAGAGATGTTTACACTTTACAGGGTACAGAGTATCTCCCATATCTCAATCTGATGCTCCTGAATTACTGCAAAATCTTTTTTGGCCTCTTCTATCAGTAGGTACTTTTGTTAAACACGTATATAAAATCAGTATTTCGATAGAAATTATGTCAAAAACGTATAAAAAGGCAAATTTAAGGTTGGGAGTTTTTAATAATTTTACTGCGAATGAAGGTAATCCAATCCTGCTAAAAGAGATAAGCAAAGCAACATTTCTATCATATACAGTAACCAAGTCATTTAATGCAGACTTTACAATGAGTCCGCTATTATTATGTACATTAGCATGTTTATTATAAAAATATGTTAATCAGCATTCAGCAGTGTTAGCAAGCGCGTCATGTATGTATGTATGTATAACTTACGAATACAGTTTCAATGCAAAAAAAATATTTTAAGGTACTGTTCCTCTATAAATTGAAAATGATTTCATATGTTTCTTATTGAATGTCGTTCGCATTCCCAGTACTGGCAATTCCCTTGAAACTTTCAAGTTGAAAATCTATCATCTCCTTCACTTCAACGCAATACTGTATAACTTTGCGTACTTACTACATAAATCTTGACAAAAATCAATGAAATGTAACCTTCGTGTAATTGGAGCTTAGATACCATTTTTATGTATTTATAAATTAACTTATAATAAAAGTAATAACATGTAAAGTAATAAGATATAAAGTGTTAAAATATGAAAGGGTATGCTCCGCTGGTTCGCCCATTTCAAAAGAATGACAGATTGACAAAGCAAATATACAATGCGAATGTGGAGACCTAGGTTGATTTTCCACGATCAGATCACTGGGATATTATCCGACTCTGGTGTCAAGAGTCTTCGAAACCGGCGTGTTTGTATGAAAAGGGTAATGAATGTGAAGGAAGCCAGACAGGTTTGTCAGGATCGTGAGTTCTGGCACTCGATAGTCTCTGCCTACGTAAGGGACTTGGCGTGAAGATATGTATGTATGTAATAAGATATAAGTGCTTATTTTGTTACTTCTCAAACAGCAAAATAGATTTGGCTAGAGTTTAATACTTTAAAGAACTTAAACTTGCTTCTAGTTCCGGTGGAGTAGACTAGAGTTGTCTGAAACTTAATACCATTGGAGAAAAATTAAAACATGTTACGTTTAATATCTTTAATATAAACTAATGACGAATTATTGGATCATTTCTTCCTCCATCAATTTCGCCATCCATTCAGGCTCCGCAACTGCGATTTTTTCGATAAGGCTGTTGACTTGGTAGCAAAGGCTTTGAATCTGTTTATCCCACTGCGGTAAAATTTCCCGTGCTGCAAATAAAGCAATTTTTATTTTATATAAGCATTTCTTTTTATATTTCATTTTTTCTGTTTTATTATTAAGTATCTTCGCGTCTCTTGTTTCCGAAGAAGACGATTTTTTTACCTACCTATTTAACTATACGTACTAATCAGTTATTCAGACAGAGAGAATCCGCAAACAAAAGCAAAAATTTGGGTACGTGTGTACGCAAGATCTTGGGTTATTCCATATTTTCGTAACATTAAGAGATTTATTACTATAAGTATTATTAAATTCGTATCCACAGCCCAAGTGTTCTACTAAAAAGGAACGTTTAAATTATCGAGCTTTCCAGCTATTCTGTCGTTTGTAAGTTCCGCTTTTAAGTCAAAACAATTAAAAGATTTTCAAAAGCAAAAACTGTTTTTAAATCCAACATAATCTTTCAGACAGTTTATCCAAATAACTTTTTATAAAATAGGTACAGATTATATCCTCGTTGATAAAAAAATGTTGCCTCTTTATAATTTTACGCCATGAAGTACTAACACAAGGTTATATAAACGTTGAAGTAAAATATATTTGCCGGTTATTCAACCTTTTTAGATAACACTTCATTTACTGATAAGATCAGAATAGTGTTTATACAGCTCAATAATAATTATCAGGTAATTAATGTGATGTAATATAAAGTAATATTAGTAACTACTAAGTTCTGATATAATTTTAGAAACTACCAACATTATGTTAATTAAAAAAAAATAACGTTTTACAGTTTGTCGCCCCTCAAGCACGCATTGTGCGTTTCTGAGAAAAAAGTCAAGATCCTACTAACCAGTTTCCGAAAAGCCAATTAGTTTGAATATAAGATCTATATCATGATAACAGCTGTTTAAAATAAGGTCGGGTTCTATGGTACTCAAATAAAATGCCACTTTTAAATCGGATTTCTCAAAGCGTTTTTTCTTTAAGGTAAAGTCTGATTAGTGAAAAGTTGAATTTGTCTTACATTGTATTCAATTTAAATTACTGCAGTTATTTAAAAAAATGTCATGTAATTTTTTTGTATAGCCTGTCTTTTAATCTTAGAGACTGAATTGACAGATGTAAATGTCAAGTTTACAAATAATGATACCTGATTTTTCTGTATAGTGCTGAACTATAATACCGATTTTTTGAAACGGAAGTTTATGTCGATTTTTCAAAAAAGAAAAACCGAAATTTGCTGTTCAAGTGTAGAGAAGGAAAAGGGGAAGGTGCAAGAAAACTAGGAAAAACAACAAATTATATTTTTTCCCAAACAAACTGAATGGTTGCCGGGTGGAACGAAGTTCGCCGGGACAGCTAGTTACATATATATATAGATGACAAACCAGATATTATTTTGAGTATTTAAGAGTCATTATCCAAATAAAAAATAAACTTCATTTAAAAATACAAGTGTTGCTTTCTATACATTATGTTTTGTAAAAATAGAAATAATTACATTTATTGACCTACAACATTATGAAGCATATGTTTTAATTTTGTATTAATTCGTTCTAAATACCCATGTTCCGATTTTCCAATGAAACTAATAGAAATCGGTAACAGATTTTATTAACCTTTTCCGATAATGGCATGTCACTATTTATGAATCGCGAAAACCTGACAACATCGATAATGTCAATTTAGTCTCTGAGATTAAAAAACAGGCTATAGTGTGCATATCTTAATAATTGTCATTTTAATTTTAATAAATAACAACTCTTGGTCAGGTAGTAACGTGGTTGGCTCTGACAATTATTGTCATTATACTACGATGACCTTGCTTTTGGTTTTTTATTGTAAAGAGACATAGCTATAAAATAGACAGAGAAAAAAACATTGGCTGTCGTAATATGATATGTGAGTGTAGACCTCAAAATAATCATTAATTCGCTAATTTTTTTTGAATAACCCTTTTAAAAACCCGAGGCATACTAAACAGCTGATAATTCTTGACATATTGCTACGTGACTAATGCTTTGATTAGCCTGTCAAAAACTGGAGTAAATGACTCAGGAAAACATTCAGACACGAAGACTTTAGACGGTGCTGATCTGTTCGATGTACCTTTCTGTAACGTGACTCGGAGTTCGCTCCATTTTAGACAGAAGAATAAGAGGTGACAGTTTATTATAGAACGCAATGGCGTCGTCGAGACAAAAGCTAGGGTTCCAAATGATCTATGATGATACTCTTGAAGTGTCCAACGGCACTGATCTGCAGCGCCGTTGGACGTTTTTTATCCGTCTCTTGCTGATCATGCGGCTTGCGATAGGCTTGGCTTTAGCGGAGAGAGCATGATACCACTAAACGCGTTGGAGAAAGCGAAACATTCAGGGCCCTGAAAAATGTAGTATGACACTCACTCCCGCAATGATATGACAGATTTACCCGTTGATTCAATGATCATGTGCGTGACCGCATACCTTAAGCGCGGAGAGTACACATCACAGAGTATTACTTAAAGCCTTTTAGTAAGCGAGATAAATAGTTACATGGATAGAATGAAATAGGTCTTGTGACGTTTTTATTTAAGTGCCTACAAGGAAAATAATCATAAAAAGCACTTGATTATACGCGAGCGCATCAGATCAGTATGTCTATTCCTATTGTTTGTCCGATGTAAACATGGGTAGCTTAACCAAAAGGCGTCAACCACAGATCAGTAGGGTTTCTATTGAATCTTGATATCAAGCAAATTGCACATTGGAATCAGATATGTTATTTTAAGTTCCAAAAAAATGTAAGTAAACCAATAAAATAATTTAATATTAACAAAACGTTAATAATTCGCTAGTACTGTGTTCAAGAGTAAACCTACCGCCCACGAGTCACGTACTTGTTCCGGACCTGCGAAACGGTTCGCATTTCAGCTCAACTCACCTATGGAAGGCATATACAAGAACTGTCGCTCGAATCGAACCAAGTCAGCCAACATTTTAATTTTACCGTGAGCTGCGAAGTTTTAAATAGAGCTGCTGATTTAAACATATGTTAATAAACCTAAACCCAGCTCTCCCCATGATAGATGCGATAGCAAATACTAAAGGAGCCAACGCTTCTATGCAAAGCGAAGAATTGAGCCGACTGGAGATACTTTAGTCGCCGATAATTGGGGCTGCTCTTCGCTGGATGCTTTCAAAAGAAAAAAACTGATACTGGAGAGCCTGGGACTCCACTGAACGAGGATATAGGATGAATCGTGTTTTCCTAGCGATGAACGCTCAAAATTGTTGTCTTAAGGTTTAATTGGACTAGATTTAGAAGCACAAGGAGACATTAGTCAATACATTCTCTATATCAGTCACAAGTTTGTCCCGACTCTCATTATTTGATCACACGAAGTAGTCACTCGGCCGGCGTATAAGGCATCGCAGGTACTGTCATTCGCATAGCAATAAATGTTATCAATACGAAGCATATCATTGATATCCAGAAGAAATAGTATAGGAGAGATCACACAGCCTAGGGGATCAATAATCAGAGTATAAGATCAGGGGATTAAATAAACACGCAGACCCGGAAATGCAGACATCTAAATGTTCATCGCACAAAGGCCTGCCCCCACCGGGAATCGAACCCGAGCCTGGCGGTTGATTGATGTGGTTAGGCGTGTACGCTAGCCACTCGACCAACGTGGCGGTCAATTACTTTATTGGATTCGTTAAATTTATTTGTAACTGAATGTTAATAATCCACTAGTACAGTGTTTAGAAGTATCTTCACGCCCCATATCCCCGAAGAGGTAGGCGGAGGCACAACCAGGGCACCCACGACTAGCCGAAGACACTAAGTCCCACAATGTGATAGGTGGCAAGCCTATTGCCATACAATGTTTAAAAGTACCTAAAATGACATATACGATTCCAATTTCCAATTCGCATGATATCGAGATTGAAGATTAACCTTACTAGATAACGTGTTTAAGCGTTTAGGTAGAAGATAGACTTTGAGTAAAAAAATTTACACCTGAATTGGTAGAGGAAAATATTAAAGTTAGCAACACTCACTCTCGAAGTGTACGACGGCGCTGATCTGGTCGATGTACCCGTTCATCCGTCCCTCGCTGATCATGTGGCTCGCGATCCGCTCCGCCTTGGCCGGTGGAGTCTCCAACAAAGCCCCCAACTCCTCAAACGTTATGTTGTTGTACAACTTGCTGGCTGATAGGAGATTGTGCTCGAATACTGCACGATCTAGGATTGTTGATCCATCCGAGGTGGTGGCCTGCGGAATTTTATAAACATTCAAATTCAAACATTTTATAAATAATAAAGGACGCTGAAACTCTCGTCTTTTGCCCATTCTCTAGTCTTTTAGGTATGCCCATATATTATTTCAAAAATTGATACTTTAAAAATCTGTTTGCTTACTTCCTTTGCTACAAAAAAGCTAAGCCTTTCCTTAAATTAACTATTGTACGAGACAGCGAAAATGTGTACGAGATAATCGTTGCCTATACACAAGATATTGATCCTATTGTTTAAGTCTACCGGCTACCCTACTCTACAGACTGGAACATGACAGTGTCATTATGGCAGCAGGAATTGATAAGGTGGTGGATCCACTACCACCAGTGGTCTAGGAGGTACCTATTTAACCTATGATCGCCTCTTACTAGCTTTCAGGCACAGAGGGAGATGGTCTATTTTACACCCCGACCAAAATGATTAAAAAATGTACAAAAACTTTTACACTAGAGGCTATGAAAGTTAAAACTAAATGTTTCTTACTTTTTGATGGGTCTGCATAAGGGCTTCAAACTCATGCAGCTCAGATCGACGAATGATTCGGTCCAAGTACATTTTCTCCAGTATAGAGTAAGCCGGGAGTTGCTGACAGCGTTCGTCTTTGAACAGTGTAGCCAGCATCCGAGACCTTTGTTGACCTGAATATAATTTTTAAATGTAAAGATCTTCAGTCGTCTACTGGCCCCAAAGGGGGCGTGCATTTTTTACGCGAGACTTTCAATTGGGAGAAGATCGAGCCGAATCTCATTTAATCTTACTGTTATATAGAATAACTAGCTGGCCCAGCCACGCGTTGCTGTGGCTCAGTAATTATAGGTTAAATTCACGACATAAGTGAATAATTGAGATGATAATTATCCTATCTTTTAATGCTTCGAGAAGAATCGATAGATCGATTGTTCGAAAAGTAATAGAATTTATATTCTAAGAAACAGAACACAGCGCCATCTACTGGTTGTATTTGCAACCTAGATGTCAAACAACATTGAATAATTTTATCGATGAATTAACGTACACCGCCATCTATGAGAACTTCATAAAACTAACCAGGAAAGAAACAATTAATTAATACATCTTATTCGTTTACATTCACGACGTAAGTGAATAATTGAGATGATGACTATCCTATCTTTTAAGTTAGACCAAAATACGGGTACATCTGAAATTTCATTAAAATCGGTTCAGTAGTTTTGGAGTTTATCGGCAACATACATCGTGACACAAGATTTTTATATATATATGATTTTACCTGCGGCTTTGCCCGCGTTTTCGCAGGAACCCGTTGTGCAATCGGGATCAGAAGCCTATATGTTAATCCAGGTCACAATTTATCTGTGTTCCAAATTTCAGACAAATCCGTTCAACCATTCGAGCGTGAAAGAGTAACAAACATACACACATCCTTACAAACTTTCGCATTTATAATATTATATAGTGGGATTTATTAAGCACTAGATTAATAACTGCGAGAAAATTGTACTGACGTACTTTAGAAATTAATGATTACAGAGATTTTACGAACAAAATGTTTTATATTATGCTAGCTGCCCGCCCTCGCTTCGCTTCGGTCATGGTAATATAATCTATAATATTACCGTGCTTCGGTTATTCAAGTTAAGTTAAGGGGGGAATGCAGTAAGCGCGCATGTCTTTGCTACGCTTCAACGATATTTAATTTAGCGCCCAGAGATTTTAACTTTTTGATAACTCATTAGTTGTTTTTTTCTAATAGTGTAAAATGCAATTTTGATTTATTTATTTTATTTATTTATTAATTTACAGATTTATTTGATTAAGGGTTAATACTGTATTGTTAAAAATATGTTCTAAAGTAACCCTTCATTTCGCTGTTTTAAGTAAACGCAAAAAACGGTTATTGTGGGTTATTCTTCAAAGATAGACGTATACCACCGCTTAATTTTTTTTGAGATCTATCGAAAAGGAAAAATCCCACCAATCATTGTTTTGTTAAAACTCAAAAGGTTTTGGCAGCGTAAAACCGAATGAAAATCCGTTCAGTACTTTTCGAGTAAATCGCGAACAGTGTTCTGACAGACGCGGCGGGGGACTTTGTTTTATAATATATATTGATATATGTGACATATTATGTTGTCGTAAATGTGAAATATAGTAGCATTTCATACAAATTTGTTCAATTCAAATCCACAAGTGAAGTAGGTACTTTTGAAGCAATGAGTGTATTGTGCATTTCCTCGTTTCCACCAAATCTAACTAAATAAGCTCAAGTATTGAGGACCATCGCTTTTTCTAAGCCCGATTTTGCTAAATCGGTTAACTTGATGCAAACTCAAACTTGACTAATGGCAGATGTTGACGCTCATGCTAAAAACTTGAAAAGGGAAATAAAAAGATAAATCATACCTGCTGAAGCGAGTACTGTGCATATGAGTGCATTTCTGAGGCAAGTCATCCTTTCGTCTTCATGTATAATGTTCCGGTACGACAGCTCATTATACCTTTGAGCGGCCTCAATAAATTTCCTACAAATATTGAAAAATTATAGCTACTCTATGTTTCATGTCATTCAAAAATAAGCAGTGAAGTTTTTTGTAGGTTCTTCTTCTCAGATGCTACTTTTTAAACCGGTATTAAATCCAATTTATTAGCGTTTTTAATATGAAATAAAACGGCAGCAAAAAAAAAGATATTGAAAAAAGCAAACTTTCTATATGTATTAAAATAATTCATTTAAAGAAGTTTATCATATTTAGAAGTTGTTATAAAATACATAACCCTGCCAACATATTCTTCTACTGCATCATAATGTGCGATTTTAAAATAAAATATTTTCTACTAAGTAGGTACCTATTTCAATTTTTCAATTTTTCAATATACTTGTTTAGGGTTGTTAGAGTGTTTCAATTAAACATACATAATATTATTGCAAAATTTTTAAAAAATAATCCAAACAAGACATTCCACATCTGCAGTCATTGTTTTTTACACTTAGGCTATTGAGACAATCTTAGTAATACCTACACAATACAAATACATCTAGCTATTAGAAAGATACTAAATATCTTGCGTAAATCTATATATTAATACGTGATACGTGATGCCAAAACTTTGGACCCCTGTGAACGAAAATTGCGCAGACGCAAAAGCATAAAATTTGGCACACTTATAGTTTATGTGTAGGAGAAGTGCAGAACGCTAACATTTTTCAATAATAATGCTTAAAAAGAGCATCAAATCAATAAATAAAACATTACCCACTACCCACACTACCATGCATTTGTCGGACACAAACATATTGATAATAACGATAAAAGATCACAGATGGATGGCACCACACAGTTTAGAAACAAAGTAGTTGGTCTTAAGAAATGAAGACGGCGTTCTTATTAACCAGATATTAAAATTTATTATGGTCGAATTTCGACTAACGGGCAACCACTAGTTAATATAAAATAATAAAAATGTGTATGTTATTGGTCAAATTGCGTCCATTCGATGTTTAAAGTTTACTGTGTAAAGTCTTAGACAGACAGACAGTCTCAGACATACCTCCTATAATCTAGTACTCGAGCGTAACAAACTTTATAATAAATCTGTAATTGTTCATTTGTAGTTTCCGCTTGTAACAAGGACGCTCTGTTCACGAAAGCTTCCGCCTGCACGGGGTCGTCAACTTCCAAGTAGAGACGAGCTATCTTCAAATACGTCTCCAGTTTATAATTCACTGAGTATTGCCTGAAAATCGAATAACAACACAAATACAAAGGCGAAATTTTGTGAGAATGCACATAGTATGGATGTATCCTTTGATTTTTTTTGATATTCGAAGACAAACAGACTGATTTCCTGATGGTAAGAAATTCACGCCGCCTAGAAACACCAAAGGTGGTAATGGTGCGATGCCAACCTGAGGCCGGGATATTAAGCCTCGAGCAAAAGTAAGTTTACCGGCTACCTTACCCTACAAACCGGAACACGTCATGACGTTATGGAATAGGAATAGGTAAGGCAGTGGTACCAATCCGGGTGAGTCGCTGCAAAACTCTACCACCTAGTCAGAGGTCACGGTATTAGTGACGGTAAGCGTATCTCGCCTTTTACGATCTGCCTGGCAGGATGGCAGATGGTCTATTCTGCAAAGGAGCCCGAGACAACACCGGATAAAGCACCGGGGGTTGATACTAAAACAGCTTGACTTTAATCAAATACGAGTATGACTTAGGTTTAGAGCTGTTACCCTTCAAATATTTTAAACCCGAAATTAACCATTTGGAAGCATATTGAATGGCAATAAAGGAAAATCAAGAAATACACTGTAAACACGCGCGAAACAGCTAGCATGTCGGATAACTGTCGAGGAGCAAGTGGCAACCTACAACGCACAGTTCGCCTGGACTTTTAGCCGGTCGGACATACCTAAACTGCGGAATGATATACCATATACCGATGATTATCAGCATTATATCTAAACTACTATTATAAAGCTGAAAATTGTTTGCTTGAACGCGCTTATCTCAGGAACAGATGGCCCGTTTATCAAGGAAGGCCCATTTTTATACATATATCATCATGCTAAGATCCATAGGAGCGGGACACCAATCAAGAAATCAGGGGATTTTTTTCCTATTGAGAGCTTTCACTTGTGTTGTGTAAACAGTTAGTTTCGCAAAAATCATGTTCGACAGAATTGTTCCCCTTTAAATGTTTAAAAAAAAATCCGCGTCAGCATTTGTGTCTTTAAAGTTAAGCTCACTATAACCTTTTTTATGCTAACCAAATTTGTTCTACATTAATGCATTATTTGGGAAGGTGTTTTTATAAACATGATATTAATTCTTATCCAACTAAACAGGTTATTTATTCATCACAAGTATTTAATTTAAATTAAGGGTAATTATCCTTTACAAATTTTAAAATAACATCACAGCAAAATAATGATCGAGTACTGCGTGCGTAATATGCAAAGCCAGCAGCGGGTAGTCATGAGAGGAAATGGCGGTGTGTCTGTTGCTCATTCACAGCTAAACCGCTTTTGATCAAATTGGATATGTATAAATAAATAAATTAAATAAATTGCACTGGATAAGTTACACAAATTGATTCTAACCCCAAATTTAGCAAATTATATGCTTGTGTTATGGGTGTTAGTCAACGATATTAATACATAGAAATACTCAAATAAATACCAAAATAAATTAAATGTATATAGCTGAAGCTCCGGTTTCAAACATTTGTTTTTGAAAATCTAGCCTAATGTATGTACCCCAAAAAATCTAATAGGGAATGAAAGTTTGTATGAAAGTCGTAGCTATTCTAAGCTGAAGAAGTCGTGGCCAAACTAGTCCGCTAAAAGTTTTTTTTACACTCACTTTTGTCCTGTCTCTAGTGGTATCCCAACCAATACATTTGCAGCTTCCTTCCAGTTCTGATTGCGTTCATATATATCTGCCAAGTGTTGTCTGATGCTGGCTACCTATAAAGTAATACAAAGCCTTATATTAAACCATTATTATACTATTGCCTTAAAAATATTATAAGCTTGTTCTATCACAGTGAATCTGACTGACACATCTTTTATATAGACTGCAATCATACAGTCTTGTATCACTGAATTGCAAGCAAAAATAATTTGTTTTATACAAATCTTTGTAATATATATATGTTTGTTATTATGTCTTCTAATGTTTTGCATATGATGCATATGAGTTCACTTATACTAATAAGTTGTTAATCAAGTGAAAAGAAATAACATGCTGTGACAGGCTGTGATATATAATTGGTTGAGAGAGAGTTTCAATGAGAAAACTCATATAGATCAACAAGAATATTAAAGGAAACATGAAAAACTGATGGAAAATAACATAGTTGATTACCTGCTCCTCAAAAGAAATAACCCTTGGTTGAATAACATCCAAAGCAAAATGTGACACTTCCTGTGAGACATTATCTGGTAGTAATGCTAGCTGAATGCTCACATCTGTTAGAAGTTGTCGTGAAATAACTAAGCTAACATTTTCATTTACAACTGTAAAATATAAATTATAATTATAAAATAATTCAATTGTTTAACATAAATACAACAGGGTTCAAAGAGATTATAAATTGTTCCTGTGTATTCATTCTTAAATTTATATTTTAATATGTGATGCCAAAACTTTGGACCCCTTTTGAGGAAAATTGCGCAAACAGAGGAGTAAAAAATTTGAGTAGTACGAAATTTGGCACACTTATAGTTTATGTGTACGAGAAGTGCAGAACGCTAATGTTTTTAAATAATAATGCTTATAATGTACATTAAATCAAAAAATAAAAAATTACCCACACTACCATGAATTTGCCACACACAAACAAATATACTGATAAAAAAAAGTATCTTCACGCCTATATCCCCGAAGTGGTAGGCAGAGGCACAACCAGGGTATACACGACTAGCCGAATATACTAAGTCCCACAATGTGATAGGTGGCAAGCCTACCGCCAACCGAGTACATCCCGAGCAACATTTTTTTTTATTAGAAAATTGGAAAAACCCAATTTTATTTTGTTGTCCGACCCGGGATTCAAACCCAGGACCTCATGCAGTCAGGTCCAACAACCGAACCGCTAGACCACAGAGGCGACTGTATTGATGATAACAGTAAAAGGACACAGATGGCGCACTAAAAAGTTTGGAAACTAAGTAGTGGTCTTGAGAAATGAAGATGGTGCTCTTATCAACAAGTTATTTAAATTAATTGTGCTCCAATTTCAACCAATGGGCGACCACTAGTTATTTTAATAACAAGATGAGATAATTTTGCACAATTTTAAATAAACTTAATTTAAATTTGCCATTTTGAAACCATACCACAGAACTGTATTATAAAAGTAACTCACTTGCTTCTACCAATGCTTTGAGGCATTCTGCCATTTCCATACCATTTGTATTTTTGAGAATCTCTGATAAAACATTTCGATATCTGTAAAAAAAATATATAGTACATTTTTTAAACAATTTTTTTCTAGAAAAGAGAAGTAAAATGTTTTGAAGGTCCTTAACAATTACATTTTTGCTTCATTATTGCCATATCATATTTCTTACACAACTATATATTTTTTATATTATTCATATCATCTATACCCTTTTTTAAAATGACTAATTTGTTGCTAATTTCGCCGTTTTTACAACTTCACTGGATTTTAGTAGCAATGTGGGTGTACCAAATTTGTTGACTGCAATAGTTATTAACGCATACATACCTACTAAGATAATTAATTTTTATAAATTGAAAGCCTTCAAAACCAGTTTTTATTATTTAATCTATACTAAAATATATTAATCTATATTAAATTATATTAAAAAATCATAAATAACAAGAATAAATATAATAATATAGCTATGCTAAACTAGATTAATGATGTACATGAAAAGAAGGGACTGATTGCAAACATTTCTATTTTGATGAAAATTATACTATCTACTTTGTAATTCTAATTGTAAAATAATAAGAATTTTCATTGTCATTAAATCCAGTTTCAACATTATTCTTGAATTATTTTTTCTTCAAAATTTTATTATTATTTTCAAATCTTTATTATTCAAAACAATCAGAATGTCAATTATCCTTTCTTTTGGTGTATGCCTCAAATGGTGAGAAAAAACTTACTTTTCAGCTTGGTCTTTATGCAAACCTCCGGAATTCCTCAGTTCACTTAAGTATTGCCTCACACCACTCAAATTAAATGGCATTTTCTTGTTCAGCTTACAATTGAATACACAGTCTGAGAAAGGAGATATCTAAAACAACAAAATAGCCATTTAATAATTTTTCAGGTAGAAATTGGATAGAATGTATCCCTTACTATCGATGCACTGACAATGCTAATAATACTAATGTCCATACCTCAACAATCACACCTGTTTAAACACAGGCTATTCTTTCCTGGTTCTTTAGAAAAGTACAGCTTAATTGCTTTCCTGCTAAGTAGCATGTTAGAGGCAACCATCGGTTTGTGTTACACTGGCAAGTTCTACTACAATACATTGTACATAAAAAACAACATTTTATGACCAGATTTTTTCTTTGCTTGCATATGGGTTGCATTTGCCACTGACAATGGTTTTAAAAGGAAGGAACATAAATAAACCTTAAAATATTTAGGGTCGGAATTTAGAAAAGAAAAATAGTATTAATGTTATAATTGTATAATATACACAAAAACCGCCTCTGTCGTCTAGCAGTGTTGGACTTGAATTCATAAGGTCCTGGGTTCGATGTTCATGTTTTATCAATTTTGTAATAAAAAATAATGTTGTCCGGGATTGGATATAATATGCCCGGTAGGCAATAGACCTATAATCTATCACATTGTGGAATTTAGTGTCACCAGCTAGTCGTGAATACCCTTGTTGTCTCTGCCCACATAATCACATAATCACTGCCATATGGGCGTGAAGATACTTTTATACACTAACATTTCATAAAGATACAAAAATATCAATTTATAATTTATCTTTAAAAAAATATGCACTGATTAATGTAAATATTATATACAAATACATTTTAGCATTGTTTTCTTATATAAAAGTGCATATTTTAAAGATCTGGGGAAGATTAGAAGCAAGGAGTTTGGATGGAAGTAGGTAAAAGATTTGATCACTAGATTGTTCACTAGAAAAGAAAATATGATTTATGTCACTTTTATGTTCTTTTCATGGATAATTGTTAGACCAAACAACATTAATCCTGACAAGATGGCATACAAACATGTTCGGTTGGGGTGTATCCTTGAGGGCACTATGGAAATCTATGGAAATTGAGAATTTCCTGTTTTATTAGTTTTTTTTTACTGAAACAGACTAAAGACGTGATTGAGAACACTTTTTGTCGTTTTTGTCATATGATGTTTCTGCGTGCGACTTTTATTTTCCGATATATTAGCGTTCGAAGTTTTTGTCGTTGTTTTTCATTTGGCTCTCACTCGAAAACTATGAGGACTAGCGTGAAGGTCCTAATAACAAAACGTGTTCACAATCACGTCTTTAGTCTGTTTCAGTAATAAAAACTAACAAAATAGGAAATAAAAAAAAAAACTTGAAAATTTTTCTAAGTTCTCGCCGTCCATAGTGCCCTCAAGGATAAACCATATTAAGAACAAAGCCGATACTTATAAAAATTTTGATAAACTTAAAATTGCTCCCGACACCCCCCCCGTTTTGGTGCCATGTATTGATAGATAAGCGAAAGGCAAGTCGTTTTTGTCATATGCTGTTTCTGCGTGCGACTTTTATTTTCCGAGATATTAGCATTCCAAGCTTTTGTCGTTGTTTTTCATTTGGCTCTCACTCGAAAACTATGAGGACTAGCGTGAAAGTCCTAATGACAAAAAGTGTTCACAATCACGTCTTTAGACTGTTTCAGTAATAAAAACTAACAAAATAGGAAATAAAAAAAAAACTTGAAAAATTATTCTAAGTCTCGATTTCCATAGATTTCCATAGTGCCCTCAAGGATACACCCCAACCACATGTTCCAATCTCATTCTTATCATTGTAACTATGTCTGTTCTACTACAATCAATGCTGCGAAACCATGGTTTTGGCATAATTGATGGTTGGATTGAAATTTGAAAGATAATATTTACCTTTGATTTACCTAAATCATTCCATCACTTTTGGAAATAGTATAGGAAGATGTTAGTCAAATTACAAGCATAATTCGGATAGTGATTGGTTATAAGATGTTAGACTTGTGGAAATAAGACAATATCTAAATTTAAACATTTATAATTGAATCTCTAAATACCTACAGTCTTCACCAAAAATAGAGTTTCGTCCAACACTAACCCAACTAGCACAAAAACGAGGTATCAAACAAATGCTTGAAAGTAATATCTATTTAACCCGGATATAAACAAAGACATATATTTATACTGGCAAATCAATAAAACTTATTTTTCAAATTGTGTTAACAACAAGCAATTACAAAGTTAAACGAGAAGGTATTTATTTATTATTTACCCAACAGTTTCACAAAATAAACTCACTCTTGTTGATGGTTTACGCTTATATTTGTAAGGCACTTTAAAAGGAAGTTTTACTTACATGCACAGAATACTTTATTTGAAATTTACCGTTTCTAAAACATATTTTGAAGACAAAACCAGAAAATTACCTATTATTTTTCCTATTTATTAATATACTTTATTTATGCTATGTGCGGCAAAAAAAATTCAGTTTCAGTTTTTTTTTTCTAGATGTCAAACTAGATGTATTTGTCATACTCACTTGTCACTTGTCTTTTTTCTTTCTTTAAGTTTTGGCCTTCACGTTAGTATTTTGCCATTCGTCAAGTAGATTTGCATCAAATTTTATCTCAATTTTGACAAATTATACCTAATAAGTCATCAGTTATAAGTCGTCAATAAGTCATGTCAGGCTCTTGGGTAAAGCCAAAGAGTATATAATCACTACGTTCTAGGTATAGCGGCGGCCTCATTACACAAGCTCATGTAAGGAGATTTGGCGGCAACGAGGGAATACATGATACGCTAATTTCTTGATGATTATTTCATTTGTGCACTTTCACTGAACAAAATTGTACAAAATGCCACCAAAATTGACTAATTTCACTCAATATCAACACGAAATTCGATAATTATGAAAAAACTTCGACCATCTTTTCTCTTGATGGCGCCAAAACTCCTGTCACTTGTCATTACTCTAGACATTGACCTCTAAGTACCTATGTGGACATGACTTCCTGTATAGGTATATTATTACGCTGCGTCTTCACAATGGGCCATGATGGCTCATGACAGACGTTCACGATTCTGTAGAGGGCGTAACGCCTGTGAGCAGCCATGATGGATTGTAATCGAGCATGATCACAGAACAACTATAATACTCCGACAAGAAATTTGAATCCATACAAAATCTGTGGGATCAAAATGTCTTACAGCGCCATCTATTGGTAACCACAAACATAAGTAGATTTTGTGGGATATTCGACCCTGGTTTTCTTTGTTTTCATGGGAATGTTTTGGATGTTAAAATATACATGCTGTAATGTATCAATAAATAAACATAGAAACAATAAACAAAAAAACTGCATATCATCAAAATTTAAGTTTTATCATTAAATTAAAAACAACAACATAATGGAAAACATTTTATTTTTATTACAATTTTAAACACATACATATTAAATTTAATGTTTTACGTACTGGTAAACGACACAAATAATTTATTTAATGTTTTCTTTCCACATTGTCACAAAGTCACAAAAACAATTTCACTATC
Organism: Calephelis nemesis; assembly: GCA_002245505.1. Classification (NCBI taxonomy): domain Eukaryota; kingdom Metazoa; phylum Arthropoda; class Insecta; order Lepidoptera; family Riodinidae; genus Calephelis; species Calephelis nemesis. Next base: position 62,446 of record NJDD01001779.1, on the reverse strand, counting down.
TCAGTTTTCACTTAAAAGTATCGTTAAAACTTTTATACTGTAAGGGAGGAATCAGAGCTTTGCTTTAAAATATAGAAATGCATTTTAATTAGCTAAAATCACAAGAAAATATATATATTACGGAGGTACACCACAGTGGGTAGTCACTTTCATACATTCGATTTAACCAGATTATCTTGAACTTCGGAAAGCATGAATTTCCGCCATCGTCGTGGTTCAATTTATATTTGTGATTCATGAATTGTTTACCAACATAAAAACGTGTTTAATTTTTATGTTGGTATTACCACTAATAAGACACATAGGAAACAGCTGCAAACGTCAAGTAAAATAAAAACTATGTCAGCCATATTGTTTGGGTATTACGTCTTACTTTTGTTGTTGTAAAGTTAACATTAATTACATTTTGCGTTCAGATGTTACCTACATCGTCGTGTTCAGCGTAACCTAACCTTTGGAATTGTACTATTATGTGAGTGTAAAGTGAAGAAGTTTTTGAGATATAGACTCCATTTCAGTGACAGGAAAACCATTTAGTTATTAATTCCGTTTTAGTGACAGGACCCAATTACTTAGTTATAAATTAACGCTAGCAAGAAATCATATCAAAAGTGTGTTAGTAATGTTAATGTTAAAAAGTTAGTATTAGTATTAAGAAAGTACTATTTGCATAGATTTATTTGAAATAAAGTTGTTGTATTTAAATAAATTAAAATTTATTATCTCATTTGTTTTTTTATTTAAATCACAGATTATCATTTAGTAAATAATGTATGTATGAATGTCATTGCTGGCTACATAAAAAATATCGATATCGATTTGTTGCGACAACACTAGATATCGTATTTTTCGATAACATCTCTTGCTGTCAGTTACATCACTAGAATTTGCAATGTAATGTTGGCAACAAATATTTTTCGAGAAAGTTGGTATGATTTTCTTTATTATTCGTAGCTAAGAGTGATGTCCCAAGTGCCGTCTCTTAAAACGTAGTGATTATATTCTCTTTGGTACACCAATTCACCATTTTACAAAAATTCCATAAATGTGCCATAAATACTAAACTTCGAACCATAGTCCATAGATTCCTAATTGTTGCCATTTTAATTTTTATCATAAATAATATATTTGCAGAAAGAAATTCAGAAATTACTGCCAATAAAGAGAGTATTATTTTAGTCTGTTTCCATATTTTTGTTTTTCTTTAGATTTTAAATCTTTTTAAACTTAGTTTAATTAAGCTAATTAAATGACAATTTATTTAACATCTTAACAGAAAATCAATGTTAAAAAACAATAAAACGAGGATAAATGGTAGGTACCTACATTTTATTGTTTAAATATTCATAATCACAATAATTTATAACATACTGTTTGTGTCGTAAGTCTTATATTTTTTTAAGATATAGGAAGGCAAACAAGCAGACGGATTCCCTGATGATAAGAAATTCACGCCACCTAGAGACACCAAAGGTGGTAATGGTGCGTTGCCAACCTGAGGTCGGCAACTAATAGCTATAGTTTAATAATAGTAATCGTAATAATAGTAATAGTTTTAAATAACTACCTAATGGATTTATATTAATATTTATAAATATTATATAATATTTAATACCTATGTAGACCTTCAGATATCATTTTTTTTGTATGTATGATGTACAGGAAATCGTCCTTTTCAATTTGCCTCCGTCTCTTAATATTTAAACGTATTATTGTAAACGTATCTCTGGTTTTAGCAACATCGGCTAACACCAATGATATAACCATACAATTTTGGCTAAAGTGGGGTTAGACCAATTTGTGAAATTCTTATAGGGATAAGTATTTATTTATGTATTAGTCTGTGTTTTTTTTTCACAACAACTTTTTAAAATCGTTCCCGAATTTGGCAACATCGCTTTATTTTCTATGAAATTTGCTCCCCCTCGCGGGTTCCACTGACAATAATGAAACATTCTACTCGTATGTAAATATTGTCGACCTCGCCTGAGCATGATCGCCGCTGTGTCGGTTTTTCGGACATTCATCAAAGGAAGTTCGGGCCACGTAATAGTCGCTTGCCTTATTAAAATATTATCTGCTTAGTTAGGTACCTTAAACAATGTAGGTAGGTCCTTATAAAAACTATGCTTACATTTTTGCTCTTTAATATCAAAAAGCAGACAATTTTTCGTGGACCCCCATTAACATCTTACGGACCCTTATTTTTTGTTCACGTCTACGTAGACTCCCAGTAACCCTGGGAGTCCACCAGGACCACTTTGGGAATCAATGCTCTAGTAGCCCCAATTTTGGCACACTCTCTTTCTCTATAAAGTCAGAGCAATCTCTTTTAGAGTGGATGAAGGTTTATTGTTTTTTATAAGGAAATGGAAATGCTCAGTCTAGTTTATTATGCAAATTGCAAACGTCCCTAAAATATTTCTATTCCATGTAACAGATCCATCATTGTAGTGGATGGCATCTGTTTCGCTTAGGGTCTTATCATATTGACGGCTGGATGAGCGCCTCGTTGGTCGAGAGGCTAGCGTACTCGCCTATGGAACTGACAAACGTTTTTTACTTTTAATTCCAAAAAATCACAAGAAAAACAGTGTTTATAGTATTTTCATATCTTAAAAAATGACTGAGATATTAACGATTAAAGTTCGTATTTGCGGCCGAAGATTTTTAAAAACGCGGGCGAGAGCTCACTAGGCGCTGACGTCACACCCTTGGTTATTCATCAATGTAAGAGTCAAGTGCTCGCTCGTACGCCGCTGCGACGCTGTAAAAAACAAAAACTATAAAGTTTTCTGTGGTAAAATGGCAAAAAAATACTGTATAATGCTTCAGTGCTTCAATTCAACAGTTAAAACACCCAATAAATTCTTTTTTTTTGTGCCTGAGGACCCAAAAATGAGAAAAAAGTGGATGACAGCCATAAAAAGAATTGATAAAATATGCCCTAAAACTAAGGCGCACTGCTGTGAAGACCATTTCGATCTATGTTGAATTAAATTAATAAGTTTTACTAATTTATTAATTTAATAAATTAGTTAAAATATTAATGAATAACATGTTAATTTTTAGTTTCCTCATAGAGCGAAAAGTGTTCTCGATTCCGAACCGTTTTTCAAAATTTGGCCGGTGCTTTAGATGTAACTATGTAACGAAATATTTACTTTCTACTGTTATAAATAAGTCAAACATTGACTTACTTACAATAGTAGAAAGAAAATAAAATATATAAGTCAGAAGTATCAAACTCATGGACCGCATTTATCATTATTTGATGTTTTTTTTAAATATCGACTACCCCGTATTGGTCAGGACTCTTTTGCAGAATTGACCATCTGCCTTCCAGTCAGGCAGCTCATAAAAAGGCGAGCATAGACTTATCGTCACTAACACCGTGACATCTGACTAGGTGGTCGAGTTTCGCAGCGACTTGCCTGGATTGGTACCACCGCCTTACCTATTCCTTCCGCCATAAAGTCAGTGCTTGCCGTGGATGTGTTCCGGTTCGTAGGATACTTTTACTCGGGGTTTCAGGTTGGCTACGCACCATTACCACCTTTGGTGTCTAGGCAACGTGAATTTCTTACCTTCAGGAAATCTGTCTGCTTGTTTGCCTTTCAGTATCATAAGAATAAAAAAGACTACCTTTTAAGTGACTCAATGTAAATTAAACATTCTTAGTTCACGGTTTTTATTCCGGTTTATATTTATTATTAATATACATAGGTACCTTTTAACTTTATTCCACGAATTTTGGCCGCCGTATAATCTTGATTCTTCATGAAATATTGTGCCACTATCAAAGTATCCACTCTTGGCAGATTGTTGGACTGCCCTTTTAGAAATTCGTCTGCCATTCCACACACTTTAGTTTCAATTTAATGAAAGTAATCGTATGTAAGAGATAGCTTATATTATTTCTTTCCAATACAAGCCTAGACTTGAAGACGATCGAAACAAAATGAAGCAAGATGCTTGTTGCGTACTTAATCACTAAAGCAAACGCCGCCGTACGCCGTGCTGCGAGCTCGGGCCGAACATGGGTGTGACGTCATAGCATGAGCGCGCGTAATCTCAGCAATTCAAAAAAGAGCTTAAACTTCTCGTCGTTATAACTTCGGAACTACTGCATGCATTTAAGTGAAATAAAAAGTAATGATAAGTACGTGATCTACGCTTCGATGTTAAGTATATACGATAGCAAGATTTTGACCCTAAAACCCAGACCCGGAAATGCAGACATCTAAATGTTCATCACACAAATGCCTGCCCCCGTCGGGAATCGAACCTGAGCCTCGCGGTTAGTCGATGTAGTTAGGCGAGTACGCTAGCCACTCGACATACGAGGCGGTCAATAAATAATAAATCAATAATAATAAGTCAATAAAAAATAAATAGGTTAATCTAGTTTTTTGACAATTTCATTAATTTCTAATTTGTTATGTTGGTATTCATGTGAGCAGCACTAGTGTCAATCAGGTACTCTGTGGTGTCAATTGTCAATTGTTATTTACAGTGTCATTTTTACGAAATATTGAAAGAAGCGCCATTATATTTAAATTTTGAATCTTTGGTTTTAACAAAATTTTGTCTAAATTGAAGAGTTTAAAATTAAAGTATGTAAATTTTGTGACTAAGAATGATTATGTAGTTTAAGTACAGCGTAAACATGTACCAGTAAAACACATTTCGTGTTTTTGTTAATTTGTTTTCAACTGTGGCGTCTTGCGGAGAAATATAAAAAGTCAGTCATAAAATGGCGGCCACATTTAAACTTGAAGAATAATTTGAACTATTTGAGTGTTTATGATTTAAATGAAGTTTAAATTTAGTAGAGTTTAAAGTTTAGACCTACTTTTAGTATGGATCCAAACATGGAAGATTCTTTACATTTGGGAGTAAGTATCTTATATGTACTTCAACAGAACACAAATCTAGCCTGTAGAACATTTTAATATTACCATTTTAAAGTTTTAAACAAAGTTGCTTACCGCTTCTTCCTTAAGTAAGTATGTTTAGTTATATGTTCTAATGTACTATGTTTAGTTCTTTAGAACTATGCCACAGATTTTGATGCGGTATTTGAAAAGATTCAAGGGAGTTAATATATTTAAAATAGCTTTATAGTACTTTAATAATATAAAAGTTTGTCCCCCCTTGCGAAGCTGAGTCGGGCTGCCTGTTTTCTTTTAAACAACATAGAAGTTAATTAATCTATTATCTTCTCGAGCTATTTTATATCTAATTGCATTTTAACAATATTGCAAGTACTTAAAATTATATCTGTCAATAAGTTAAATATTTGCATATCAACGATTTTTTATCATTTAATTTACATAAAAGGTAGACTTCGGACACTCAGAAGATGTGGTCATTAGTCAAGCAGACATCACACTCGAACACACAGTACATGATCAGGAAATTCCAATGGAGTTTGAGCATTCTCAGGATCAGTCAATGACTATGCAGACAGAAAGTGAAGAAATCATTGGTAAGAAGATGAATTAATACTAAATAACACATGTAATTCAAAACTACTAATGAAATAAATTATACCATTAAGGTAATATATTAAAGGTAATAACTAAAGGTTTTAAAACTATTTTTAAAAACCTTGTCTTGTCAATGTTTCTATCTAAAAATTAGACCTTGTAGGAAATAAGTATACTCTGTTTTGATCCCTGAGACCCTTTATAGAATTTAGGTCAATTACCTTTCCTTCCAAACATTTTTTAGGAGGTGAGTTTTCGTAAATTTGTTGCTACGATGTCATCATAACAAAAGTTTTTTAACAAGTTGTTTTGTATAGCTGTGAGTGAGCTTTTTTAACACATACTGGGCGAATACATTTATATTGAAGTGAATGATGTGATTACAAGTAGGCCTCTATAGTTCATCGACTCGACATCAATTCAGTAGTGCCAATATCTATTGTCAGAAATTCTGTTCCAGGCATCTGAAAATTTTTAAACATCATTTTGTTATTTTAGTGCCACCAACTTACCTATTCAGTATTCAAAATCGAAAAATAGCAATTCTATTTCAGGAAATCTCATTTCACTGCAATTTTCTAAATTGTGAGAATTGAAAATGAAATTCCTGCAACTAACTACATTTTGTTATAATTTTGTTGTTATTATTGAGATTTTCTAGGTAACATTTTTAATTAGAAATATTAAATGTCACAGTTGTGATGTCACTTTTTATTATTTCGTTTTTGAAGTTGTTATTATTGCTATGCCAATTTGTTTTAATTACATACTTCAAAATTTTTGTTATATGGAATATAAAAAAAAGAACTATTATGCCTAACTTTGTAAAGTAGTATATCAAACATTCATCCATTAAAACTTAATTATTTATTTTAATAGTGAGCAAAGACTAGACTTTTTTAAAAAATGTTTTAATATAATTTAAAATTTTGTGAGTTTTGTTTTAGATTATATAAGTGATCCACTTTCACTGCAAGAGTATGTCCAAAACCAGCAGCATATGGACTTAGCAACAATAGAACCAAGTGTAAGTGATTATAGCTAACTTATTTTTTACAATTGTATATACACATCATGTGATTACGCAAATGCCTACAAACTTAGGGACAGATTGTATTTTTTTTATTTGAAAAAGATTGGTTACCAGTTGCTACCAACTAAAAATGTCCAAAGTTACCAGATGTTTTAAGAGAGAGAGACCCTTCATTCATTATGGCAGTAAGGCTAGGTAAGGTAGCGGATTCTCCCCCAGGCATATTGCTGCACAATTCTCTATCATCAGTAGTCATGTTGGTAACGATTGATTTAAACTATGCTCCCTTGGCACTGTTAGGTAGTGAGAATAGGGGAAAAAACTTTGTTAGAAATATAATTATTATATACAGCAAATATGTTAATCCTTATTTTGGATATTAAACCTCTTGAATATGCACCAAAGCTTAAAACAGCAAAAGGAATTTTTAATTTATTTTTTGTAAGAAATAATATTTATAATCTTACTTATAATTGCAGTCACAACTGTCGTCTCAAGAAACTATGATAGACTTAAATTTTGATAGTCAGGCAACCATCACATCAAATGCACAGGAACAACACTCAAAGATTATCAATGTTAAGGTAAATTATAATATTTTAATACAACTACTTTGTTTATTTTCAAAGCTGCTTGTAATGTGATTGACTTTTTCAGTATGCTATTATCTATCTTAATATATATAAATCTCGTGTCACAATGTTTGTCCTCAATGGACTCCTAAACCACTTAACCGATTATAATAAAATTTGCACACCATGTGCAGTTCGATCCAACTTGAGAGATAGGATAGCTTATATGTCAATTCATGGTAAAAAAATTACCATCCGAGCGAAGCCGGAACGGGCAGCTAGTACATCTATAATATAAAAATGAATCGCTAAATGTGTTGGTAAGCACATAACTTCCCAGCCACTGAACCGATTTGGATGATTCTTTCTTTGTTGTGTTAGTTACTGTCAGAAGAAGGTTCTTATGAAGAGAAAAACCGGGAAAGTTGCAAGGAAAATGAGAAAAATAATACTCTAATATTCTCCAAGGGTGGAAGGAAGTTCGCCTGGGCAGCTAGTATATAAAAAAAGTCATTATAGTTACACTCTGTATAAATCAAGAACGGCTGAACTAATTTTGCTAAAAATGGATGGGGGCAACTTAAAACCATGGGATGGACATAGGATTCTTGATTTGACCGCGAGGTAACTGAACGGGTGAAATTAATTTTGCCGGCATAGCTAGTTATGTATATCGTGCGATTTACCTTGCGTTGTAAAGCCTATTATATGCACTTGTTCAAAAAGAAATTTGAAAAAAAACTTCATAGTTTTAGTAATTGTTCAACATTTAATTTTAAATAATGGTTGTTACAGACTGTGAATGCATCAACATCTTCTATGGCTGTTAAAAAGTCAGACTCTGCTGTCGTAACTACTATGCGACGGCAAGTCCCTATCGCACCTAAACCTCCCCCTCTAGCTCCGAAGGTTGTCAATGCACTTGTTCAAGAAGTTTAAAAAAATACCTTCATAGTTTATAGTAATTGTTCAACATTTAATTTTAAATAACTTTTGTTACAGGCTATAAATTCATCAACATCCTCTATGGCTGTTAAAAAGTCAGACTCTGCTGTCTTAACTACTGTGCTACGGCAAGTCCCTATCGCACCTAAACCTCCCCCTCTAGTTTCGAAAGTTGTCAATCCGAAACCGTTTAGTCTGACCTCCACACCTAAACCTGTCACGTTAATAGCCAATAGAGCTAATCAAGTTCAGAAGAAAACATCTGTTGCTAACGTTGTACAAGGGAATATCAAAGGGAATTCTGTTTTAGGTAAATATACAGATTTTATTTTCATATATATTGAATTACTGTAATTGTAATTGTTATGTGCAAAAACCTAAAATTTAATTTGTCACAAAAAAGTGCTAATAAATGTCAATCAAACTTACTTTTCCAAAATTATTTTAAAATATTTGTGTGGCTCGTAAATGTAGTGCGTCTTATTATTAATTCAAAAATGGATATATTTTGTTATAATATTTGGTATAATTTGTTGGTCAGAGAGTGCCAGTATCTAAACATTTTTGTATGAAAAGAGTTTGAATTTGGAAGAAGCTAGGCAGCTATGCAAGCATTGTGACATTTGGTTCTCGATATTCTAGACCTATTGTGTTAGGGATTTGGCCTGAAGATATGTAAGTTATACAAAATCTTTATAAATTGTAGTATTTGTTATCCTTACGAATAAACTATATTACTGTGAAGTTTCATTAAAACCCGTTCATTTACAAAAATTCATCAATACATCTATCCTCACAAACTTTCGCATTTGTAAAATTAGTAGGAGTAGTAGGATTTTCGTCAAGTTTGAATTACTGATCTCTATGAACTCCGTTATAAAGCTTGTGCACAATGCGCGTTTTACGCTCGCAGACCTACGGGCGTAAACATACGCTTAATCAAGATACTTGAGCTATATAGAACCCCTCCAGGTGGTGCGTCGGGTTTTCTAATTCGCTCGTGCGCAATGCTTGCAATCAGCTTAAATAATTCGCGCGTACTACGCTCGTAGTCGAAACAAACTGAGTATCTATAGCTAAGACAGCCTTTGCTGCATTCACAACCATGCACATGTCCATAGCGTGTGGACGTTATTTAGGCTAAATGGAGCATCTTCGATACAATGGATACTTGTGATGCGTCTTTATAATCGTAAAATGTACCATACGAGACATTAATGACATATTGGACATCGTTGTGGCTAAATCGTCGTCTTACTCTTTGTTTAAGACGTTTTCATTACCGAAGTGGTATACCTACAATACAAGTGCTGTAGGTACTCCAGTAACTAAATAGCCAGCTAATTGAAGTCTCTCTCTGCGTTACTACGCGCGTAAAATGACTTTTGTGGAAAGGCTCTAAATTGCTACACACGAGTAGCTTAAACACTCTTCTTGGAGAGGCAGATGCTAAAATTTTTTTAGCATCTATAATTCCTTCATAGTTTTTTTTATGTTACTAATGCTTCATTTCGTTTTTTTTATTTCATGTCATTCAATATAGTTTTAATTGTAAATGTGTCAACCTTTTCTGAGCCACATAATTTACACACATTTTTAATGTTTTGTAGCCCAAATTGGAAAACAATTTATAATGATGCCTTCCAATGCACAAAAAATTAAATTAATATCATCTTCTGGGACGTTACCAACAGTGCAATATATAAAGACTACAGCAGATCAGGTGAGTGTTATTAGTGCTTTGTCAACGTTTAGTATTTATTAGTTAGATGACCTCTTTTAAAGCCTTAAGGCCCCATACTCAGTCAGCTAGAAGAGCCAATCACCGCACTCCCTCGTTCCATGATTACTATGAAATATTGCGCTCTAAAGTAAACGTCTTAAGCGACAAAACACTATTTTTGACACTATAAAAGTAATTTGAAAAAAAGTATAAAAACTG
>NJDD01001779.1:31649-46369 GCA_002245505.1 Calephelis nemesis | reverse complement strand
TCATGGTCTGTGCCGTCGGCTTGACCTATGAGACCTTTTTGGGTTCTGACGACGCAGGAAAGCGTACTGTGAAAAATAAGGATTAGTTTTATTATTAATGAATGAAAGATAAGTGTAAGTGCTTAAGTTCAATTTAATGAAATGTCAAAAGATATTTCTAGACATGTTTATTATAAAACAAAATCAACATCAGTCGTGAAAGTAACACTAATTACGGACTATAAAACAAAATCAGACTTTTTTATAAGTATCACTGTTTACGAAATATAAAATCACATACTTAAAAGTAACATTAATTAGGAACTTTTTTATAATCACATTGTAGTAAAACTAGTATTTACTAAATTTAAATCATTGGCATTATCTTTGGACGGAGTACTAGTTATTTCTTTAAAGTAATGTCGAATTTTAAAGAATTTGAAAGTAGTTTCTTTTGCACCTCCGCATATCTAATTTGGCTGAAAGTTATATCACCTAACCGTTGACACTCTGTGCCCTGCGTTGCAATGTGTGGTTTAGCTTCTGGTGTTTGTGGTTCTTTTCTAATTTCAGCTGACCCTGCTCTAATTTATCTAAACGAGTAAGCTTCTTAGGTGTTTTCGATGAAGTCTGTGTTGATGGAATAGACATGTCATCCTCCGATTGGTCAGTGTATTCTGCCAGCTCCTTGTTCGCATCTTCCCGGCTTTTGAGAAGCGGTTTCATTTCCGCTAGAGCCGCAATCGTGAGTTCATTTTGTATGGCAGAACCCCGAACTCTTGCAGCTAAAGACATAGGATGAATAATAAGGCCTATACATAATGGCCAATTTAAAAGCTTGAGTTTTATGTCCCTGTATGTTTTTTCTTTAAGGGAAGTACATGTTGGAGAAAATGCTCTTGCCAATCCAACTGTGGGGATAGCGAAACGAATTTTATTGAGGATTTGGGGATCCATTTCACTCCCAAGCAAATCTTCTCTATCTAAGGTTCTGACCTTCCATTGGCGCCATCCTTCCGGCAGATGTAACTGGCACAATTTTATTATTCTTTTCAAAATAAGTTTGTCTTCAGGGTCATCCGGTTCCCAGCTGAATAATGATTCGAGTGTGCGCATATCAGCAGGGGAAGATGCCTACAACAAGTAAAGGAAAAGCTTTAGAATCTACTAAGTTCTAATAAGTCGATCTCCTATAGATAAGTTAAGTTTGTAAAACTCATAAGGTGGAGCAATTCGTCCTCTGAGACTGAGACGTCCGGCTGTAGGTGTTGACCCGTATGCCCACAGGAACAACGTAAGCGGTTCTTTGCCCCATATGGCTCAGATTGAGCCGAAAGGTACACGGAGCTAGTCCATGTACGACCCGTACGGCTCACGGAATTGACCCGTACGGCTCACGAAATTGACCCGTACGGCTCGCAAAATTGACCCGTACGGCTCGCGAAATCGACCCGTACGGCTCACGGAATTGGTCCGTACGGCTCACGAAATTGACCCGTACGGCTCATGAAATTGACCCGTACGGCTCGCGAGTTTGAGTCGTTCGTCATATTATCTAATAATGACGAGTTAAGCATTATACCCAAATGTTTTTGGTAGTGAACCGTAAGCAACAAATTGGGATAAACTCACAAATCTGGGCTGTGTGGCACGCAGACTGTATATTAAACAAAAACTTCTTCCTGTATGAGGAGTGATGTTAAATATATATAAAATGATAGAAAAATCATTGTAATAAAGTACTATAATGAATAGGTACTAATTTGTATATTGCTAATTTACACACTAAAAAAATATATATAAACAAAAACACTTACAAGATAATAAATTAATAACTTACCATGATACAATGTCTAACCGTTAATTCACAATAATAACACTGACGATCCACACTTTAGGATCTCGAACGAACACTCGTCGTTAATGAAAACTACGTAATAATAGTTATTCTGCGTAGTAGCAGGGACACGCGTGCATCGCGGGTCAATCGAAAGCGTACTGACGTACAACGCGCTGACCCCTGCCCGCGCGCCGCACACCCCGCTCGGGGTTCAGCGGCGTTCGGACCATGTCAAGCGCATCTAGACGACGCGGGAAGGTAGGACACGAATGTATCTAAGGGTAAATCGAGAGAGGTAATCTCATAGGTCAAGCCGACGGGACAGACCATGAAATATATAAATTTTACATTTGTTTTGTTGACAATTTTATCTATACCTTTTAAAAAATGAATTGGAAAATAAATAATATAATATAATTACAGGTCCATCAGATTTGGAACCATCAAATCAACCTGCTGTTATCACAAAGATCATGCCAGTGACTAATTCCAATTCGGCGCAACCACGATATGTCACTTTGCAACAGAATCAAGTACCAATCAACGTAGGAAACAAGGTAAACTTTCAAAATGTAAGTTTTTTGTTTTAAATAAACAAATATTATAATTTCCCAATTGCTACATTTTTTTCCAATTTGTTAAGTCAGAAATTGCGCTGAACGGTCCGCTCTGAAAACGAGATGTTTCGCGTCGCAGAAGAAAAATTAGGTATCAGCCGGACATAGGCGGGAAGAGGGGCCATATCGCTTATATGTTTACGAGCTAGCTAGCTCGCTTGCTACACATAACAAAATCAACACATGTTAGATTAGTTAAGTACAGTCGCCAACATCACTGGTTGTTTGTTTTGTTGAGTTTTTAAATTATTTACTTTTGTCAAGTTTTGTATATTTTGTTTGTATTCGAATTGTTATATTAAATTAATTTGCATTAAATGTTATCTTGCTCTTTCTATTCCTGGTTGAAAAGATAACTGCCACAGTTTCCAAACCTATCTATAAATCTGTGATTGTAGACAACGTCAAACTAAATCATAATGTGAAACTGTTTTTATTAAATTATGAAGTTGTAGAAATAGGAATATAGGTAATAGGCCTGGTTGCCGGAATACCGGTTTCGTTTTTACGGATTGCAATCCCTAAACGATAGCGCACATTTGAACGAGCCGAGACGTGGCCCATCGCAGCGCAAGAATCCGCCTAAATCTCCTTCATACATTTTGCATGGATTAAAGCACACTGTGCCGGGCCGCATCGCAGCGGATTTCCGCGGGGCACCCCGTGCGCATATATGTGAATAGTATAATAGTAATAATGTCATTAATGTGAATAGAGTGCTCATGACATTTTAAAGTTGAAGTTTTGTATGACTACTACTGGAAACGCCACTTTCCTTGCTTGACGATTTTAAAGTCGAGGAGCCACTCAATTCTTCTGCTTTACTCTTTGGAAACAAATAGTACAAATCTGCCATTGCAATGCAGCCCGGCCCGCCTGAATGTGCTTTGCAATGCGATGCGCCCCAACCAGCGTCGCTGTGCGTCTCCGTTTCACAGTGGACTAGAAGTTTGAAGTACCTCTGATATATTCATTACCAACTGACCTCTGGGGATAGAGTACGTGCTGCAACTCGAGTGGTGCACAATAGGACTAATACCTCGAACATAAATCAGCAACGCACGTGTTGTAGGTGCGTCGCTATGTATGGTATGGTCTATAGACCACATAATCTCTTACCATCGTAATAGCCGCGTGCTTGTTCGCTATCTTATTTAGTTAACCTCACCTTGGTGCTGTGGGTAATGGGTGGGTTGTTTGGAGGGGTCGTAGCTCGCGTCTCGTCGTTAGAGACCGGTCAAAAAAGAGGTTTCCGTCACCGAGACCGGCGCGAGCGGTGTAACTCAAGCCGTCTTATTAGTAAAATACTACCAGTAGTAACCTGGTAGTATTGTCTTTATTATAGTTTTACATACTATAACATCAAGTTTAACTTTTAATTTAGTCTTTGTTCATCAATGAGACAGGAGGCTTAGAAATAATTTACTAGTGTGGTATAGGACAGTGATGCATCTGTAATAAAACCATATGTCCATGGGCCTTGGTTGTCTATTGTTAGCCGTGTGTTGTACTTCCTTGCCTTCTTATTATATATAAATGTCATTTATGTTTCAGGTTTTACTGACAACCTCTAGTAAGCAACCAGTGAAGATAGGGAAGAAACAAGAAATTATTACATTAAAATCACCCAAACTGGTGCCAGCTCTAGCGCCAGGTAATGTATTACTTTTATATGTGTCTGAAAAACACTAGAGATATCTCGTTGCATAGTAGACATAGCTATTTTCAAACTTGGGGAAAGTGGAGAACAAAGTAAGAGAAGCTATTACATAAGCAAGGAAGGCAAACTCGGATTTCACAGTTTGCTCGACTACCAGCAACACCGGTGGCAGCGTTTCGTTAACTTCAAATAAATCGCACACTTTGCCTTGTTCGCGCCGACATATATTTTACAATATTACATTTAAATAAAGACATTAAAAGACCTCATGTTGCTTTCTCATGGTGGTAGTTTTAGTAAATTGTTTTCATACAATAATTGTATTATCACTTTCTTCAATATTCTTTTTTTTCTACATTCTAACATAAGCTGGTATAAATATGTTGAAATGCATTTATTTGAGCATTTCGCATTATATTATTATCTAATTCTAGCTGGTAAGGTAAACTTTGTTCTGCCATGATGGATGGTAAAATATATCAAATACATTGTACCACCTGTTCTCATACCTGTCCAATATAAATGTTCTTTTTAATAAAATTCGATTAAATAGTTTTTAGATTTGTTCAAGTAAAGGCGTTTTTGCGAAATACCACTAATGTTTTCAAATGCTATATTTGTTTTCAGTTTCGTCATCAAACACAACACATAAAGTACTCATATCAACTAACCCTTCCCAGAATGTTATCTTGAAGTCAGCGGCCGCCACTACTAAGGTAATTATTTTTAATTTTTAGTACTAGCAGATTTACACACATTGAAAAATATTTGTCTATATATTCCAAAGTTGCCCAACTGAGTTGGGATCTCTTAACTGTTTGCGTAAGTTAGTTACCCGCTACCTATAATTCCAAACTAGAACATGACAATGATGAATGCTGACGTTATGGCAGCGAAATGACGTAACGCTTTGATAACGCTTTGACGTAACGATTCAGGCGAATCTGCAATATTCTACACTCTAGTGTGACTGCACTAGTGGGTGGTAAACTTTACTCATTAAGTTAAAAAAAAATCACCTTTTTTGATATTGTTATCAAACCATCCAGCCAATCAAATTGTCCAGTTAAGGTGCAAATAGATTTCATTGAAACAAATATAAAATTAAATTTCAGATTACTAAAGATACTAATGTGATAATAGAAGGACAACAGACACAACTGCATCAAATCAATGTGCCGGGGAAGGGGGTGAGTTTTAATGTTATCTATTCATTTTATTTTCAATGCGTCGATTTCTCTATCTATACACAATACATTCAAATAAATAAAATTGGAGTGCCTGTAATAATAAAATACCCGTTTCTTACTACATCATGTGTACGGAATATGTAGTAAAATAGCATGTTTTACCATTTTTGTTTGTCTATTCGTCTGTTTATTCAGGCTAATCTGGATCGGTTGGACCTATGTTGACGGGACTTTCACTAGCAGGTAGCTGATATAACAAGGAGTACCTAAGGTTAAATTTATTTTAGAAAAATTAGAAAAAAATAAATATTAAATATATCTTCTAAACTACGCATCGAATTTACATACAATAAAAACATACTCATATCATACATACACATACAGATGCAAGCACGCAATTGAGATCTGTAAAGTAGCTTTAGTTTAAATAGATACCTTTTTGGGAGTCATTGTATTCATTACACACTATTTTTTGTTATATTAATTATGTTTTTTTTTTATTTTAATTTTTATTATTAAGGTGCAATACATCCGACTCGTGACCAGTGGGGCCTCCAATAAACCTGCGCCCGTCATCTCTGTCCCCAAGACGTTTGTCATTACCGACAACAAGGGTGAGTTGTTTTTAGTATTTAAAAGATAAAATGTAATCGCCAACAGGACTTGAATTTTTGATCTTGACCGTCTATGACAAAGGCTCAAGTTTCGATGAACACTCTGATCCTGGACTTTTCAAGAAAGAAATGCTTGCCTCTGACGTGAATTGGACCTAAATCTCGTTGAAGGCGTGGCGGCGGTAAGCTGACATTTCAACTTACGAGACGGTCATTTTTGCTGTATGTTGTGTTTTGTGTGGTTCTCATATAATCATTTAAAATATTTATATATTGTAGGAAATACAAAACCTCAACAGAAGCTGGTGCGGATTGCTCCTGTTGGATCTAAATCTACGAAAACAGTATTGGTGAGTTGTAACTATTCATTTTATTATATAATAGAAGTCTTAGTTTTATTATGTGTGCTCAACAGATATGCACAGATTTTTTATGGGTAGAATCAACTTTATATACATATTTTTTAAAGCAGAAGTGCTTTTGGTCGTCAAACTATTTAAATTAAATCAAAAACGGTGTCTAATCAAGTGATTTTTGTGTGAACTAAAAATACTTCAAAATTTGCTAGCAGATTGATATTATCAGTAGGCATGAATCACAGTCTGGTATTGAAAAGTATAATTATAATTAAATTGTTATAAGTATGACAAATATGATAATAAAACGAGAAATAAAAGTATAACAAATATGATGATAAAACGATAAATAATGAAATTACCGTTTATTTCCCATCAAATTCTCAGTGCAACTATTTAAAACAATTATTTTATTATTAAGTACAAAATTATATAAAATTATGAATTTTTAAGACCACTAAAAATATTTGACGGTGTTTTATTCTACTAGGCTGTAATATTATTATGATTGTTTATTTTATTCATGTTATTATTTACTCGTCACCATCATGTATATTAACTTTTGTTTATATAAGCTATTTTTGTTTACAGCAACCTCGGTCAGCACAGAGCTTATTAGCGCCACTATCACCGGTAGAAAGCAATGTACCAGATGTAGTTGACATGGAAGTGAAAGTGGAGACGACTCCAGAAGCACACATGAACATGGAAGTGGACTCAAAAGCAGCGCTGCGGGCGCTAATAGAGAACGCTGGCAAGGAGGAACAGGAACAAGAGCAATATGTGAGGCAACTAAAGTACCCGTCACGAGAAGCTGTAAATTATGTAAACAAACATCTTTTACCAAGTAATTGTTTTTACTACGAGACAATAATGAACTGACCATATTCAATCGAAACAAAAATATAGACGGGTTATATGAAAGTAACAACCTATTTAATTTAGTCGGATCATATCTAACGACTGACGTTTGAGTTTCTTGGTACGGGGACGCGCCGGTCGCCGGGAATGCAAACCATCGGTTCGCCATTTTGACATAAACGCGTCATTCGAGTTTCGAATTTTTCATTGCTTTGTTGAAATCGCGGATTTGGTTATTATTGTTAATTTTGTTATCTTTTCGTTATCACTTTGTTATTATTGTTAATTGTTGCCTTAATTTTATCGTTATTGTTATTTGTTATTGTGTATTAACGTATATAGGAGTCAGTACCCAGTACATCTAAGGAAATCAATTTGCCACGAAAAAAACGTCAAATATACGTAATTTAGTATACATATTTATATAAATAATTAATTAAATTTATAATTAAATATTTAAAAAACCCTTTTTCCTTTGAACCAAATGTTGTTAACTCCCGAACGTTTGTTTACATAATTTACAGCTTCTCATGACGGGTACTTTACGTTTTTATTACATTTATTTAACTCTTCCCATGAACATGGGTAATTTGTTACAAAAGTCTCAGCTTATTTGATAATCTTTTCAACTATATGACAATTATGATTTAGATTTTAGAATGGTTTCCTTGAGCTTGAGAGCTCTCCTGCTCTTGCGGCCCAAATTGTCAATGAGAGACAACGGTCGCCTATAGGCCCCATATCTATGTAATGTCTTTAATAGGGCGTATCTATCTAGCTAGACTTACAATGAATTCTAGAGCAGCAAAAAACAACCAGTGGTTCACGTAGGTCTTTGATGGTATGTCTTTGTGGTTGGATATTTTAGTTTATTTTCAGCTCTTTAGAATTTCTTGCCATTAGAAAAAATACGAAAATAGATCCTAAAAATTCGTTATCTAATTTTTTCACCCCTCGATACAACGATTAACAGATGTTTGTGGCCTTTACGAATATAAGCTTGAGTACTACTGTGCTAGTGGGCTAACACCCTAGCACAGTATAAAGAATTCTACCTACCAGTAGTCCAACTCCTTTGTTCTTGAATTCATGCCGACATTTTATATACCTACTCACGGCAAGTCAGTCAAGGGTCAGGGTTGTCACATAATAACGTTTTCAACATTTCATCTAAAAGTTTTATTTTAAAATGGCAAACAAAAAAAAAATGTGAAGTTAATAATGAAACCGATGATGGTCTTGCTGAAGTTTCGTCCTTAAAATTTTCATCCACAGTGGACGAAACGACACCTTTTATTTTATGATTTTTTTCACCGACGATTTGTTCACTATCAAATTATTGAAGTTGTTTAGTACAGTCAGATGAAAAAGTTGTTTGCTAATGAACAATATAATAACAAAAAAAACATAATATATATGTGACAACAGCTACATTGATTTGGCATTACCTACTTACTATTTTTAATCACAGATATAATCAATTTGAATTTGTTTCACCCACTTTAACTTTATACTAATTACTATTACGTTTCACCTTTGTGCACCTGAGTTATATATTATTATAAGTGAAAAAGTGTGTATTTTTTTGTAAATTTTGGTGCATAATAAAGTGTATTCATTCATTCATTCATTCACGTTATGTGCTAAACTTCATCATACGTGTAAAAAAAATTTAATTAAATCTTGAGTAATTGGTGATTTTGATGTATCAATTTATATATAAAAGTTTACAACATATACCTAAATTGATCGCTTTATTTTGTTAAAGCTTTGTATCTGACTGTATAAAAAAATATTTTAATGGTGCACGAATCGACAGTGGAAAAATAATAAATTAAAAAGGTGTCGTGTTATCCATTGTGGATGAAAATTTTGTAGACGAAACGTCAGCAAGCTGGATGGCTTATTTACGAATAAAAACGGAACACATCCTGTAAACCATTATAAATTTACAAGACAGCAAGTATTACATTATAATAAAACACACTAGTTATAACATATTTTTAACAAATAACGAGTGCAAACCCTTCTAGATAGAGAGCGCAAACTGTATGGAGTTTGCGCTCGTCGACCCTGCCGCTCGCTTCCCCGCGTTCCCCCCAGCGTTGCTCTGTGCAAGTACATGAGTCGGCCGACTGTTAGTATTAAGACTGTGACCCTAGTCTCAATTATCTTCATTTGTAGGTGATGTCATGTTCCGATTACGTAACAAATAAGAAAGAAGAAACTAGTCGAAGCTTGCAGTTTTAGTTATTTAGCTCTCCGCTGGTTCTCGTTGAGAAGTCGGAACTAAAAGTAGGACTCTGTACTTCTCCAACATGTAATCTGTTTCTGTTTTATAACTAATTAAAATTAATTCAGTCATTTTGATTGAAAAAAACACGCTTTCGTATTTATAGTGTTATTATTAACCATTTTTTTGGTTTGTCTTGATAAAAGCACTTTTCCTAACAGACTTCCAGAATAATGTAGTAATCAGCATTGTGCTGCTAGTGTGTTAATCGAATAATAATATTAAGTTTACAAACTTTTGAATAACTGTTGAATAATTTTTCCATTCCAGAGTCTATCGCACCATGGAGAGTCTGAAGAGTTTAATCACGAATTGAGCGGCCAAGAGTTGATGGAAGAGAACCCCCTTATTGTCATACCAGGAAACTACAGCGAGGTGACGATACAGGACCAGCATAGCCATGTATGTTTCTTATTTTGCGTTGTAATATAGCGAACAAGCAGGTGACACACGTGACAGTAAGATGTAGCCGTCGCCTATAGACACCATAGATGTTACTGGTGCGTTGGGATCGTAGGCCACTTTTGCATGTATACGTGCTACATGGTTTTTCAGTAACACATTAAAACTAGTAACCCTAAATTAGTAATCCCATTAATATTATAAATGCCAAAGTTTGTATGTATGGATGTATGGATGTTTGTTACTCTTTCACGCAAAAACTACAAAGCCGATTACGATGAAATTTGGTATGTAGGTAGCTGAAGACCCAGAATAACATATAGGCTACTTTTTATCCCGGAGTTCCCGCGGGATTGGGACTTCCGCGGGTGAAACCGCGGGGCGCAGCTAGTATAATAATATTTAGTAGTAATATCACTAATTTTTTTTTTGTTTTAATTCTATTATTTGAAATAAATTAATTGATTTTAGAAACTCTTAATTATAGAGTGACGAGGAGCATCACGACCTGAATGTAGAAGAAAGCATGATTCAGCCCAGAACACCAACTTCCGAGGCAGGTATGTTATGTCAATTTATTTTTTTCTGTTTACTGTTAAATTTTATAAAGAAAATTTAAAATTATTTTGTTTAGATATCTAATTGATGATTTTTTTTTAATGTTTTATCAATAGTATTTTGTTCTCGCTAACTCCATTCTCACATGTAGATGTTCGTGGACGGTGAGGGGTCACCTTCCATCAGGTGAACCGTCTACTCGTTTATTCTTTGAAAAACTTAATAATCTATATATATAAAAGAAAGTGGTGTTAGTTACACTACTAATAACCCAAGAATGGCTGAACCGATTAGGCTGGAAATATGTGGAGAGGTAGCTTAGAACCGAGAGAAGGACATAGGATACTTTTTATCCTGTTCGATTGTGAGAACACTGAGAAAACAACATTTTAGTTTACCCATACAAACTATACGGGCGGAACGAAGTTCTCGGGATCAGCTAGTAACGAAATAAGAAGTAAATAATTTTGCGGCATTTTTTTTTACATAACCACTTAATTATCCCCGTGCCCACACTAAGAAATACTGCAAAAGCATATTGTTCAAGCATGTTTACAATGTACACAATCACATCCATTTATTTTATAGTTCAGTTTAATAGAAAACGTATTTTATCTTACAGATTACGTGGCGACCGAATTGGAAATGCGTCCCCGGAAAGCATGTAATTGCACGAAATCACAATGTCTCAAACTCTACTGCGACTGCTTCGCCAACGGAGAGTTCTGCAACCAGTGCAACTGCAACAACTGCCGCAACAACTTGGAACATGAGGAACTACGACAGAGAGCTATTAGGGGCTGTCTGGAGAGAAATCCTAATGCTTTCAGGTAAATTACCCATTATTTTTACTCGTTGGTAAGCAAGGGTTTAGAATCTCTTTGGATGTATAGACGCAAATTTATTTTTTGCCTTAGAATTGTTGCCCGCGACTACGTTGCCCGAAGTACGAAGCAGTTGAGTGTGTGAGTCGTGACATAAATTATCATGTAATTGACTCCATGCCTTCTACTATCTTTATGCCGATTTTTTCGGTTTTGAAGGTCTATTATTGACGGCGCATTGTCAATCAGGGATCTTAAGCCTATCGCGTTAACTAAGCGACTATTCTATCTTTAGGTAAAACACGTGTGATCACTGAAGTTGCGATAGGAATAGGTAAGGTAGTGGTATCGTGAAGCCAGTGCAGGGATTTACCACCTTGTCACCTATAATCTAAATTCCGTTAGCGAGTAATGGTGTCGTCTCATCTTTACTCATGAAGGAAATATTAAACTTTTTTTTTTCTTTTTAGGCCCAAAATTGGTAAATCGAGAAGTTTAGGTCCGGACATAATAAGGCGACACAATAAAGGCTGCAATTGTAAACGAAGTGGATGTCTCAAGAATTATTGTGAATGTTACGAGGTAAGGTCGTTTAGTTACTATGTATTGACGTGTTTATTATGGTAATAAATGAACTAGTTCAAACTTAATAGTTTAAGTGGAAACAAACCGAATCAAGTATTTTAAGGAATATCTTTACTCCGCAGGTTATAGCTTTTTTAGTATGTATTGTAAAAAGATTTTGTGTTCAAGCTATGAGATTGCTTCGCCCGGATTGGTCCCATCGCCTTACGTATTACTGCCGCCGTGTTACGGTCTCAGGCAGCATATGTACGCCAGCCTTAGGATGGCTACGCACCATTCCAGTCGTTTATAGCGATGAGCATTTATTGTAGTCTGGGGATTATAATGAATATCTAGATTACAATTAAATGGTGAGGTGTGTCGACAGGCGAAGATAGCGTGCACGTCGATCTGCAAGTGCGTGGGATGTCGCAACGTGGAGGACGCACTGGAGCGGTCGCTGCTGTACGAGGCGACGCCGCCCGCCCACCGGGACCTGCCCGTCCGCCCCCGGACCAAGCCCTTCGCCCGGGCCCTGCCGCCGCCACGGTACTGCCGCACACTCGCCTGCTGTACACTTCGCCTTAGCTGGAATGATGCGATTTACTACTTAATTCATTTTGTTGTATCTCAATCGGTTTAGGCAGCTCATGCAATGCAAGTGACCGAAAATCGTTTTATTTGATGACTTGGTATATATAAAACCAACGGGAACAAATTATCGAAAAATCAGTGAAAATCCATCAAAATCCGTTGCGTCATTTTAAAGATTTGAGCTATACTTATATGTGTAAATTGATGGTATACTCATATGTGTGAATGAGATGGTGGGGCGCATCATTTCAACTTAGACGATCTATACTCTAATTACCATGAATAGTGCTTAAACTCATGTACCAAATAATTCTCTAAAGCAAATATCAATTAGAAAGAAGAATAGAAATAACTATAGTGCTTATTGTTTTTTTTTTCGTGCATTATATATGAGTCATTTTCAAATTTTTTGGACTTATGATGAAATTAACTTGTCCTCAAAATTTAGACAAAAAAATAATACTGATAAATATATTAATTCTTAATAATTCAAGTTCTATTTTGCAGAACAATCATTATATTTTACAGAATCATCAATTTTTAGTAATACATAATGCCAATTTTATAAAACTTTTTGAACCGTTGATTTTCTGTCTCCATACAAAAAAATTGTCCGCCCATCCCTTTTGCAACTTTAGGCACAATTCACAAGTGTTATTTTAATGTTTTTAATTACGCTTAAATGTCATAATCCCTCATACTAACTAAGATTATCATATATGATTTATTTAATAACAAATAGTTAAAGAACGTGAAACTGTAGCAAACTAACTTGATGGTCCAGCAAATTAACCATTTGGTAAAAAAAAAGGTTTTGTAACGTAATATCAAGATGTTTTTCTTTAAATTTTGAACTCAATCTAATGCGATGATGTTGGCAGAACTAACTCGATTCTGATTGGCTAATAAATATTGTCATGTTATGTGTTAGATAGAGATAATGAGTATTTTAGTGCGCTTGTCCGCGGTGAAAAGCTGTTTCACAGTTTGGTTATCAAAAAAGAATTTTGCGATTTGTCGGTAAGTAATAGGTATTATACTTGTGTGATTTATAGGAGCCATTAATAATACATTGATCAAGTCATTTTGCTACAAATACCAAGTTATTCCTTCTGTTGTCGTCCGTAAAAACAATTATAGATTTGTGTACAGTTTAGTAGCAATTCGTTACGTTACAAAACTGTTCTGGGTAAAGCTTGGTGTATAAGTATTAACCGACTTTTTCGATTGCAAAAAGTATGCTTTTTAAATGTAGATTTTTTTGTTTTATATAAATACTTAACTTTGCTTATCTATACATTATGATAAAATATTATCAGTAGGTAAATTATTTAAAAAAAATACATATTACTAATTGAGGACGATCTGTTTGCTACCGGGAAACTCAAATACAGTTGGAAAGGGAAAGTATTAATTAATATATTGTGAACAAATTTTGTCCTACGTCTTTTGGAAATTCAAGAATAAAATGTGTTTTTGATACAAGTCGATCAACGAATCGCGCTAATTTCTAAGGTCATTGGTTTTTTTTATTAAAAATCTTAAAAGAATCACGCCGATTCAAACCTGAAATAAATTCAAACAGAAGTTAACATTACTGAAGCAAATCCAACTGCAGATGATGAATGCACGCTATTTGTGCACGTAGTATCTTCCGGAGCTACTCAAAACACCAACTAAGAAGATTTAACATACAAATTGATATAAATAATTACAGTTTGTTGAAAATACTATTTTTATGAATAGGCTGAGTTATCTCAGAGAGTGTTTTTTTGGAATATCTATTTAAAATCCTCAAATATAACCTTAGTAGACTAATACATAGTTATCAAAACAATAAAATCAAAAAGTTTGATAATATTTTTTGGATATTGTACACTAAGCTTTAAAATTACAATTTGGTTACTTTGGTCTATTTTACAACAATTTTGTTGCAACAGTTTTGTAACAACAATTTGATAACGACCCAATAAATTTGAAAATTACTCATATAAGTATATTTTTATCCTACCCGTGGCACAACATGTGCATAATACGTGTTTGTCTTTTATTGGATGAACTTGATGCCATTTTCTTTCCCTTGTAAAGGATTTTTTCACGGAAATTGTCAAACGGTCATTTCACAATTTCCGCGTCCGTAATATCCATACAGTTTTTGATTTCGTAACCAAACATAAAAAAACAGATAAATTTAGGTTTACGAATAACATAAGAATGAGACTAATATTTTTTTGTAGTTTAACCATATGGTGGTTTTAAAGTATATGTTAAGTGAAGAGTAATCGTTTAATCGTTTGATGTACAGAGAGGCGTGCACGTTCATGACGTCGGAGGTGATAGAGGCGGTGTGCCAGTGCCTGCTGGCGGC
>NJDD01001779.1:0-31606 GCA_002245505.1 Calephelis nemesis | reverse complement strand
GCGGGGGGTCATCGAGGAGTTCGCGCGCTGTCTGCAGGACGTCATCAGCGCCGCGCACCAGGGCGGACCCATGCCGCTCCTCGAAGGGGTATGTACATCTTCATCTCATCATCAGTGTTGATATGGATATGGCATATCTTTAGCACATCATCAGTGCTGCCTATCAGGGTGGATCCTTGGCGCTAATGAAAAGGGCTAAAGAACTCAAACTAAATGTGATACTAATGACAAACACCATTAATGTGTACACATGGCGGTGATGGGGCCAACCCACCAGGTTAAACTCACGCTGATGGCGGAGGGGTATGTGGCGCCAGCTGGTTGTGGTACAGGTGCGAGATGATCACCAGGCTTATACCATAGCGTTGCTGGAAGGGGTTTATAACTCCAGCTATGATTGGTTCATCTATAGAATATCATCAACTCAGTCCACCAGCGGGAATCCTTAGAAAATATTAAACCTTTGATAAATTTTCTTACCTTAATGGTGCTTTTTTTTAAAAAAAATCCCCAAGGATTCCATTGGGACTTGTTTTTAGAATTAGCTAAATAGTTAGATAACTTTAATTTTCAAATCATTAATTTTATTTTATTTGGTTACAGGCGCCAGTATGATCCTCGAAGAAATCGATTTCGCTTTTAAGCTTATAAGAGAAAAAGGCTTCCAGTTAATGTAAGATGATTAATATATTTTGTTTTTTATAACGTGACTGGTACCTGTTTCCTAAACTTGTATGTGATTGTTTAGTGTATTTAAGATATACAAGTTGATTCAAAATTACATTTGATAGTTATGACAAATAATATTAATCCGGATTGCTATCAGCGACTTGAACTATTTGAATTGCAATAACTTTATGCTTTCGACTATCGTGATGTAGTTCGAAGGTTTATTAGAATAAAATAATATTTCATTTCACGTTACTGAACCAACTCTATGATACTAAAATTACAACAGGATTTGAACACGGCTATGGTAAGCCTAAATTACGAAAGAGGTCTACAGTGTCTGTAGACGTTTACTGGTACGTTATTGCCTAATGCTGCAGTCTAGGTCACTTATGGAAGTCTAACGCGTAGGTTCAGGCGTCAAGAATAGGCAAGGCGTTAGTACTAATCCGGGCGCACTTCAGCACAACAATCAACCAACCAAGTTAGGTTGGGGTATATCCCTGAGAGCTAATAGAAAAACGAAATTTATAAAATAAATATACAAGATTTTTAAAGACTTACCCGCCACGTAAACGGTAAAGAAAGGAATTATAGATTCCGCCATAGGCTTTAAACCCTCATTAGTTTAAATAGTTACAGTTACCTCATTTATTGGCTTGATACGAAGGGTTAAAGGTTAAAATTTTGTCTAACGCATTTTTTTTATTTATAGAGGCTTACCGTTTTGTTGCTTTTTACTCGCGGATCAGATGGAAGACTTAGTCGGGAACACTTTTTGCCATTGGCACTTTTTTGCTTGCAAGTGTTTTTGTTTGCAAGTGGGAGCCAATTGAAAAGAGCCCTCAAGGATACACTCAACCACCCAGTTATAACTGACGGCAGTTTTGGAATAATCCAGTGACTTAGATTACAAGTAGGCGATGGGTTAGTCATATCCCTAATGCGTATTTTTATATCGATATCTTGTTCTTTACGTAATATTAAAAAGAAAATGTAGAGTTGAAATAATGATACAGTCTCATACTTAATTAAATAACTAGTCAAAGTCATAGCTAATCACATGTTCTTTCCGAATTAACTGTGTTAGTTACAGTAATAAACATAGCAATTTATTTAAATAGATATGAAAATTGATATAGCTTATGCCTTTATTTTCGATATCGTACAGCTGAGGTATATATTTATTGTAAATAATATTGTTATTAGTTATAAGCATACCATTACGGTAAGGTGTACATTGGCCAAAAATATATTATGTTTACATTTATCTTTTTTATTTTTTAACCCTTAAGGAAAACCTAGCAGTCGTCTCTATACTTCTTATCGTCGGAGCTTGGTGGAATTCCATTCTTGATGTAATTTATTTAGAAACACTTGTACTTTCCACAATATATTGTGGAAAGTACAAGTGTTTCTAAATAAATTACATCTAGCAGTCGTCGTTTAGAGTAAGTTACAGTATGTAATGTTAAACTGACAGTTATTTAAGTGGCCTGTAAAACTGTTAAGTAACCTTTTAAGTTACTGGCTGTTAAAACCGATAGTCTTTTACGTTTCAGGCTGTAAAAACCATTGACCTCTAAGTATATGGACATGAAATAGTTACCAAATAAGCCTGCCCTCTGGCTACTCAATATGGCTGCCATTTGACATTTCTAAGGCTGTACAAAAAACGTAAAGTATCGATATCGATACATAATCCATAACCTTAAATTCAAAAATTTTCATTTAACCCCCGACAAACCAATTTTTACGATAGTTACGTTTCCAACGATAAACACACACTATCGCACACATTTTGATTTGCTTTAGGCAAACTCCAAATATAATAAAACACACTTATTACGTAAAATACCAATTTTCGATTTCGACAAAATTTGGTATAGTAATTGTTTTCGACACTTTAAAGAAACTAATCTAAATAATGTTACCACGCTGGCAAAGCCGCGGGCAACAGTACAAAACAAAGTTTGCGTCAGAAAAGGTAGTATTTCAATATCGATACATTATCTAATAATGTAGATATGAATTATTATTTAACTCTCGATTGAAATTGCTATTAATGTATAGCTACTCAGTTGGCTTATAAATAGAGAAATGCAATGAAAAGAAAGAAATGACATTTTATCACTTTTCACCAGCATTTTTTTTAAGTTGTGATGTGCAAATATGTTTACTTTTACATAAGTTAACTCTTTATTTTTATTACAATATTCATTATCATTATAAAAAAATGTGATCAGATTATATTCAAACCACTTTCCTTACTTAAAAGTGAGCACTTTCAATAATTATTGTAACGATAGACCATGATTGATATTTTCAGTGGCAATGGCATTTTTATCTTGTCCAAATATTCTTTTCTGGGAACGTAAAATAAAATATCGACAATTGTAATAGTATACTTCACTATAAAAATTTAACACTAAATATGGATTCTTGGCAAGCCTAACAACTGTCATAACGTCAATTTAGGGTAATTCCGGGGTAGAGGCCATATGGGAGAGATGGCCCATTCAAATAATTCATAGAACCATTGGCTAGATGTCACTAGTTGTTCAGTTCGCTTCGCGTCGCGCGTGGGAGCAAAGGTGCGTGCAGTTATTTGGCGAAAAAAAATTAAAAAGTAAGTAAAAACCTATTAATTTGTTTCGTCAAGTGAAAATATTTTTCAGAGGGTTCATGTTTTAAATGGTTCTGATATAAGTTTCGCATAATAATGGTTATTTTAGGTTTTGTTGCAATGTATACGAGTTACAGTATGTTATAACCTTAAAATTACTGGCTTCGTGTTTTAACTTGTTTTTTTTTATGTATGGTCATCTCTCCCGGAAGAAAAGGAGAGATGGCCAGTGCAAGTCAGTATATGATGGCCATCTTATACTGATTGTACACAAATTAGGTATTATTAAGAAAAATAATTATATTCCTACTTGTTTTAGATGCCTAATAAATACAAGCGAAAAGCAGTGGCAGTGAGAGGGAATTGGAGTAAAGAGTCACTAAAAGGAGCTATTGGTGCTGTAAAAAATGATGGACTGTCTGTGCGTGCCGAATTTTGTAGGAAATAACACCTATTCCACAAAAGCTCATTGAAACTCGTAAACGAGCAAAACAGGTTGGAACACTACTGACTTCAGAAGAACACATTAAAGTCAGAAAATGCGCTGCAGAGAAAAATATAAAAAAGGAAAGTGTAAAGAAATCCGTAAAAAAGGAGGCAAAAAAGATTACTATTCGAAAAGTCAACAAAAGAAAAGCTATCCGAAAGCTCTCTGATAGTAGTGACGATGTTCCTTTAAAAATATTAGCAAATACAAATAAGAAAATAAAGTTAAACAAAAAGGATGACTGCCGTGGATGTGGAGAAAATTATTACCAAACTCTTCTTGTCGAAGACTGGCTTTAATGCACAGTGTGTCAGTTTTGGGTACATGAAAATTGCACTGAATTTGATGACATGTGCACTAAATGTGGTACAGAGAAAAAAAAGGCTGTTAAAAAATAAAAAATAAGACCAAAAACTATGCTAATATTAGAATTTAAGACATGGCCATCTTACCTCTTATGCTATGGTCATCACACCCGGACACATCGGGAAAGATGGCCAATCGTGATTTAAAAAAAATTTTTTTTTTTAGTGATCTCATTAGAAGTGGTTGTTTTTGTTTCTATAATTTCAAAGTTTATTGTTCAAAGTTTAATTACAAATAAAGATTTTTATAATAAAGTGAAAGGTTTTTTTATTATAGAATTTAGGAAAAATTATGGCCAACTACCCCGGAATTACCCTAAATCGACGCCAAAATGAGCATAGACAAAAATGTCGTTATCTCTTTCGGCGTACATAATATCAACATTTGTTAAAAAGAGACAAAGAGATGTTGTTTAGTTATTTGTCGATTCGAACGGTATTTATACAACTAAATTTGCTATATAACATTGTTGCACTTCTTTATATATTCCTATTTCTATGGTAAAAACGGACAGTTTTTTTAATTAGTGACCTATGAACTGCATAAAACTTACTATCTTTTAAACTACAGGCTGATAAAACTTTCTTTTAAGTTATGCGCTATAAAGCTGTCAAATTTCTTGTGTTGTGGACTGATAAAACTGACAGTTTCGTTGTGATTTCAAACCGGATGCAACGGAAAAAACGACAGGTAAGAGACAGAAATACAAAAATGTGTAGGATTATAATAATATATATATATAATGAGATGAATATATATTCATCTCATTATTTTGTCGATTTACTGAAGTTTCACTTTTATTGTTTGTGAATCGCACACACAATTTTTTTTTTGCTTATAGGCTGAGAAAACTTTTTTAAATTTATGAGCTGTTAAAACAGTTTTTTAAGACGCGCTGATAAAATTGGCTGTTTTTAGCCGTTAAACCCACGAGTTTCCCTAGTTGCGGATGAATGTGACAGTTTTCTTTATATGACGAGCGAATAAATTTAGCATATTCGTAAGTTACGGGCTGATAACACTGATCAACAAAATTTTGTAACAAGAAAAGTAAGCATGAATTTCAAAATATCTACCTACCCTCTTCACAAAATCATATGTATATAAATTCCAATAGGGCTAGTTTTTGTGTTACAAAATGCTAATATTCTTCCCTTTGTATCGGTAGATTATGGTGTTAACAAGAAAGAATCCTATGAAACAATGAAATTTCAATTTACAAAAAGATTCAATAAGACAAACATAAATAAAAAAATTGCGGGGATTTAAGTTGTTATCCTATTATTAGAATTGCATTTTGGGTATACAAAATTTTATTGTTTTCTTCGTGAATGGGACAGTACGGATAGGAAGTAGACGTAGGGTGTATTCCAGGAATAAAAAACGTAAAACACGGAGCGTGTTAGAACAACCTAACGACGTATTTTTATGACCTCTCTCCTGACTCTCCATGTAAAACTTGACCTGATGAAAAATGTTGAAAGCGATGGATGAAACCGGCACTGAATTTCAATACCTAATAGAAAAAAATCAGTGACGCCAAGATTAAAGAGGGTATATTGGTAGGTCCTCAAATCTGGCTAGTCATAAAAGATAATAATATATTATAATAATAACAAGAACAACTCAATGATCTGGAAAAACCCATTTATAAAAATCATTGATTTTTTTTTAAATCACCGGTCAAATGACTAAAAAACTATTGTTAAGGAACTTTTAGAGTATTACAAATCATTGGGCTGCAATATGTCTTTAAAAATATATTTTTGCATTCACATTTAGCCTTTTTTCCCCAAACTTGGGCGCCGTTAGTGATGAACACGGGGAATGATTCCACCAAGACAACATTGATAAAAAATTCATTTTTGAAGTGAAACTTCTTTATCGGGGTTTGAAATGTTTTTAGTGTAACATTTTTTCGTTACGCGTCACATTTTTCCGTTACGCGCCATCTTTGTTCTTATCCCAACCACGCGTGATTAGAAGTATACTTTCTCCAGCGGAGTAGGGATTGGTAATAAACTTTATTTAACCAATTTCTGTAAAGTTGCATATAGTAAATTATTTTTTTTAAAATAACGTCATAAAGAAGTTTCACTTCTTCACTTTTTACGAGTGTACGCTAGTACACGCACACATTTTTTGTTTAAATTGTTTCGAATTAAAAAAATCATATAACAATAAAACTATTCATATACATAGTTTAACACTACTAATTCTGCTCTACTTGATCTTATATATAACAGAATCAGCCACAATTTTTCTTGTTACATAGGATTTTTTTTTTGTTGATCAGCGTAATACTAGCAGTTTTGTAAATTTTTATTGCTAGTAAAATTGTCCGTTTTGTAAATTACGCGCAGCTAAACCGGGCAAATACTTGCAGGCTGATAAAACTGGCAATTTTGTAAGAACTCAAAATTATAAATGTAAATTTTAACAAAAAGACTCAAATATTCATTTCAATAAATGTTCTGCGAATCGAATTTTATGCCCTAAATATGGACATAATATTTCTCACTTCTAACCTTTGCCTGCTGTTATTACATGTTACTGAAACGATTTTGTTGAATTTCCTGATCTGATAGTAAGAAATTTAGGTCTTATATAAGATAAATACTACCTAAGGTTTAAGTTTAAATAGTTTATCCGCAACTACTTGTCAGCTACCGTAACCACCAAAAAACGAAACTCGACAGTGTTAAGCATTCATCTTATGGTATAAAGCGATGGTAGGTACGAAGAGGGCGAGTTGTCGCATAATAATGTCATGGCTACTGCTGTTTTAAAGAGAAAACTGTCACTCGCCTCTTATGAGCCGGTAGAAAAAAAACATTTATAAAATGTTCTTAAGTCCAGTACCAAACGAACCAGACAGTCACATTATTACATTGACAATCTACGGATACATTTTCTTTGATGTTAATTACATGAAAATATAATAATTTCTTGGTGTTCTGACAAACTTCGTCCCATTATATGCTTGTTATTTAATTTTTTTGTGAATAAAGTATATTTATTTTGCTACTCAAGACGTAAATAACCTAGAGAAAAAATCATGAACATCGATCTAACTATACCTAACTAACCTAACGCCGGGCAACGAGCCGCCAATATTCCTCCTTCCAATCCACCCAGTAACCAGAACGCAGCACCAAGTCGAGGTACGATCTCCCGGGAGACAGCCCTTGGTGCTGACGTTGTAGCCTGTAGGTAACAGCCCCATGCATATAAATAATGATGTCTCGAGCTGAGCACTCTGCTCGGCCCACAAAGCTCGGTGAAGTTGCATAAAATCGCGAGATTAGCAACAAATTAGTCAATCAAAAAAAACCTAACTAACCTAACCTTGTCTTACAATAACATTTTTAGCACTTTAATATCTAAGTATACATAGAAAAATAATTGCATCCATTTTAATATAAACTGTTAATGGTTCGCGGCATGTAGAACACAAGTTAACGTAAAACAATATAGGTTATATTAATAGCTTTTTGAAGAAGCTAAAAATACGCACATCTCGCCGTGCTAAGAGTAACAGTACCACGTGTATTCTGGGTTTAGTGCTGCATTGTGTTATAATAAAATGAATAATAAATATGAGGTAAAAACATCACAAACGTTGGGAAGGTTTGTATTTTTTATTTTATGATAATTCTAGCTACAAATTTTAGCCTGTTCTTTGGATTAGGTACGTGCATTAACAATATGATCTAAATAACGACCAATTTCTAAATTGATATTTCTTTATATATTTGATAAAATAACTGAGAACATAACAATAGCGTGCAAATTAAACGAAAGCGAATATTTCGTTTACATTTTCTTTGAGCGTGGCTTTGTTCGAGTTTTATGGAATAATCAGCTCGAAAAATTCAGTGTACAAGCTAGCTAAAGAAATCGACTTTATATGCAATTAACTCATTTTTCATTAGCAGTACAGACAAAAATACAACGTGTCCAGGAAGTCATGGATAACCCTTCACCTGGTGGTGTGTGACATAGCGTTCTACCAAATAAAAAAAAATTACCTTAGTAAAAGTGTTATGGTTTCAAAATTATTAGATGTTTTCTGTAATTTTGGAAAATCTCGACCTTCAGTCCGTTTTTTTCATGCCGTTTCTACAAATGAAAACATTTTGTGTTTCTGTTTTGTTGCACGTCATATTAAACGGTCGTTTATAAAAAGGTGTCGAATGTGTATTAGACAAGAAGGCCGCCATTTTGAACATCTTTTGTAATTTAAAATTAATAAACTTATTGTTATTTACATGTTTTTTTTTATTTCTATCCATACACCCAGACATACAAAATTCTACCTTACTCGTTTCAAATCGAGATTAAAATTTGAAGAAAATAAAAAAAATAGTAACTATTATAACATTTTCGAATCCTTATTAAGTGAGTAAGTTTTTAAAATAATCAGCACAAAGTGCGTAGTATAATTTTTTTTTACCAGGGCTGGTTGAAAAGTAGACTAAAGAATAATTTTGAATGATAAATAATGATTTATTTTACTTTTTAATGTTTTAACATCGAAAACTGTTTTGTTTTTGTATTCTATCGGTAGCTGAATGATTCAAGATAAAAATAAAAAAAACAGAAACACAAAATATTTTCATTTGTAGAAACGGCATGAAAAAAACGGACTGAAGGTCGAGATTTTCCAAAATTACAGAAAACATCTAATAATTTTGAAACCATTACACTTTTACTAAGGTAATTTTTTTTTATTTCGTAGAACGCTATGTCACACACCACCAGGTGAAGGGTTATCCATGACTTCCTGGACACGTTGTATAGTGCTCATAGGTACTCATAATATTTATAATACTTATGCAATATAAAATAGTTAAGTAGGTACTCTGTGTTCAAAGGAGCACCTTTGGAGTTTTTTACCAAGAACTTTAGTAGTTACTCCTACAAAAAAAAACAAAGATTAGCATAAAATCTACTTTTACCCTTGAATAATTAATATTAACTGCAAGAGCTTTTCGATTCAGGTAAATACATTATTTTGGGTCTCCTGTGCAGAATAGACCATCTGCTTTTTACTGCCAGGATATTCATAAGAAGCGAGTTCAGGTTGATTGGGCGTTGTAGTTGTATTTTGCAAGTCATCTAAGGCGGTGATCAACAGCTTTACTTATTTCTGTCGCCATAATGACAATGTAATATTCTGGTCCGAAGGGTATGGTACTACACTTAGACTTGCACAATCGGCCTTACACCCTGGCCACAGGATTGCGACGCACCTTCAACATCTATGGTGTCTAGGACACAGTCATCTCTTACCATTAGAAAAGTTGTGTGTTTGTTCACTGTTTAGCGCATAAAAATATTTTCTTACTTAGGTATCTTGTCGCAGCTAAAGATTTGAAAGCTGGTGAAAGGATACTTTCTGAACAGCCGTTTGTACTGGGTCCGAACAGTGATACGTCGCTAGTATGTTTCAACTGTTATTTACCACTTATCAGCAAGTTCCTGACGTGCAAGAATTGTCTTGTAGCCCCGGTGTGCCCTGGGGAGGGATGTCCTCAGCAGGCAACGAGTAAGTACTCTCAAATTACCACTTTCTATATATACACGGTCCCACAAATATTAAAAAAAAGAAAGAGTTAAACCTCAAACAGAGATCGAGCCCCTGACATTCCTTTCTTACATTCTGTCATTTGATCTATGGTCTAATGAGTCCTCGATTTCTTGGTGGATTTGTTTGACTTTTTTATGACAATGGAAGGCAAACAAGCATACGGATTACCTGATGGTAAGAAATTCACGCCGCGTAGAGACACCAAAGGTGGTAATCGTGCGTTGCCAACCTGAGGCCGGGATGTTAGGCCTCGAGCAAAAGTAAGTTTATCGGCTTCCTTACCTTTCGAACCGGAACTCGTCAACGGCAAGCATTGGACGTTATAGTGGCAGGAATAGGTAAGGCGGTGGTATCAATCCGGGCGAGTCGCTTCGAAACTCTACCACCTAGTAGAATGTCACGGTGTTAGTGACGGTAAGCCTATGCTCGACTTTTACGAGCTGCCTGGCAGGAAGGCAGATCGTCTATTCTGCAAAGGAGCCCGGACCAAAAAGGGGAAAAACTCCACCGGGGGATTCGACTGTTATGTTTCATAGTAGGCCATTTATTGACCATCGTCGTTAGGAAATAAGAATCGAATTCTAAGTAGGTCCAGTGGTAGTGCGTGAGCAATGTTTACGGGCCCGATCTCTGTCTAGGTGGATGCTCGTGAAAAATATCTTAAATGATGCTTCCATTATCACCAATTTATTTTCACTTGTTATACATGGTCCTTCAGTCGGAACCCTAACTTGGTTATGTATCTAGTACCTGTTACACTCATTTTGCTCGAAAAATGGTCTTAATAGATAGTTACCTATCCCTGTGACACGAACCTGGCAAAAAGGCCTATCCTTCCTTGTTAACTATCCAATTTTGTTGCTGGGCAGTTCGCCTGGTTCTTATTCACAGGCACATGAAAAGCAACCTTATTGTCAAATTAAATATAGTTGTCATTTGAAAATTCATTTTTTTTTATTTAAAATACGTTAAAAGGTACGAATAAACATCAGAACAGTATGCATTGCAGGTTTGTCTCAAATGGAGGATAGAAGCGCTATTGGCTGTTGTGATTGTAGCTAGTTTTGTTAGCAATTTTTTGTAGACGTAAACACGATGAGTATCTTTGCGCCCATATCCCGGGCGACGTTATTTTTATTTTAATTTTTTTGTTGCCCGACCCGGAGATCGAACCCGGGACCTCAAGAAGTCAAGTCCTACACTGGACTGCTAGGTCACAGAGTCGATACAAAAAGCGTTAACAAATTTCTTTCTGAAATCAAAATATAACTAAAGTTTTTAGTAAAAAAATTCTTATATATGATAGTTTCGGCTCGAAAATGTTGCAATCAAAACTCAATTTCTAAAAATTATGGACAGCTATTTTTTATACATACATACATCTTCACTTCAATCCATGCAGGGTAGGGAAAGAGTATCGAGTGCCTAACCTCACGATACTGCTGTTTATACATTCTATTTTTATTTTTAAGCAAGTATTTTGATCAAGATTCTATAAGTTACATTTGAGTTAGGTATAGTAAATAATGCGTATGTGTTTTTGTATATTTATGACGATGTAATATCGAAATTGAAGTGTTTTTGCAGTTTTACTTTGCTTTTACTACTTTCACTCAAAAGTAGTGCAAGACTAACAATAAAAAATCTTTAATTAAAATTAATGTGTTTAGAATGGCATTCCCAGCAAGAGTGTGGCCTATTTAGGAGTTTAAGGGAGAATAAAGGGGTATCTCCAATGACGATGGTGCAAAACGTAGGCTCTCTTCTGGTTCTTCGAGCATTGTTGAAGCAAGATACCAACCCACAGGAATGGAAGGTGTTCATGGAACTTGAGACCCACTTGGATAGACGAAGAGATAGCGGGGTGTGGGAGTATTACAATAACACTGTAAAGGTGAGACCTGTTTTTTTTTACATTTTTCTCAAAGCTAGACAAGATAGGAATTAGGAGCTCTACTGCTTGAGGTGTGTAATTATTTCAGAACTTTGTGCCAGAAACACCAATCCTATTAATATTATAAATGCGAAAGTTTGTATGTATGGATGTTTGTTACTCTTTCACGCAAAAACTACAAAGCCGATTACGATAAAATTTGGTATGTAGGTAGCTGAAGACCCAGAATAACATATAGGCTACTTTTTATCCCGGAGTTCCCGCGGGATTGGGACTTACGCGGGTGAAACCGCGGGGCGCAGCTAGTAATTCTATATTTTTTTGTGAAACTGAAAACGGGTGGTCTCGTAAAGTGTATTATATCAATATC
The DNA here is from genome assembly GCA_002245505.1 of Calephelis nemesis. Lineage (NCBI taxonomy): Eukaryota > Metazoa > Arthropoda > Insecta > Lepidoptera > Riodinidae > Calephelis > Calephelis nemesis. Next base: position 19,601 of record NJDD01001779.1, on the reverse strand, counting down.
CGACAAGTGCTTATGAATTATTTAATAATTTGTCTTTATTTGTGTAATTTGTTCAGGGAGATATATTTATTTGTTTTTTTAACAAAATATTGAAGGCGGACTAACGTTATTTTAAAAAGTCTATCGCCATATCTCTAAAAGTTAGGCAAATATATTATCAGAGTACCGATACGATTAGTCCAAGGAAAAACTTATTCTCTCAATGTGATAGGTAGGATTAACCAAACACTTCTACAATTCGGAGCAAAGTTGTTTATATTCGAAACTAGCTGTTCTGGCGATATTCGTTTAACCCGTTTAGTATGTATAGGAAAAATAATATGTTGTTATTCCAAGTTTCCTCGCAATCAAACCGGATAAAAAATATTCTATGTCCTGGTTCTAAGCTACCTTCCCCTAAATTTTCTCCCAAATTGGTTTAGCCATTCTTGAGTTATGAACGGTGTAACTAAAATGACTTTCTTTTTACATATAGATTTGAAAAACACATTTTGAATTACTCGACCCGAAAATCGAGTAAAGTCAATGTCTTTACCCCTTCGAGAGATCGTGCTGGCGAAGCCGCGGCTAAGTGCTTGTCTTTGAATAAGTTTTTAATTTTCGACTTTTTCTAATTTAAGTACCTATAAATTAACCGGCTCGTCGGTCGAGGGGTTAGTACTACGTTACACATCGTGTGGTTCGCTTTTGATTCTTGATAGGAACAGGCATTAGAATTATTTTCTGATCATACTTGACTGTATTTCTAAATGTCATTATTTATTAAAATTGTTACGGTATTGATATATGATATTAGTATCGTTGATATAGGTGTATTGTGTTAAGTATCAATCAATCATTTATTGCGTTATATGTCACAAAAAGGTAGGTATTACAGTTATTCCCAATAGTTGTTTGAAGGACATATTATGTACCCTATTAGGGTGTTGGAAATTGAAGCGGACCGATCTATTTATATTTCACTTTGAAAATTATAATTTGTTTATATATGTTATTCATAATATACTTATTCATTTATTATTTTCAGTTCATTCAATCACTAGGACTTTTCGATAACGGTCAAAATCAGGATCTAGTTCAAAGGGTATGTGCCGCTATTGACGTCAACAGTTTCGAGGTCCGAGGACCGCCAATTCCTGCTATAGGATGCGCTGAAATGCTACGTGGCGTCTACTTACAAGCCGCCCTATTGGCTCACGACTGTGTTGCCAACACTCATATGTCAATAAACGACAATAATGTGCTGGTGTGCCATGCCAGTAGCGATATTAAAAAAGGAGATATAATATATTACAACTACACAGATTCTTTAAAGGTAGTAGTTTTTTTTCTGTCGCTTAGACTTAACTGCTGATTTTTTTACATATTATATCAAGATTGACAAAGCAGATAGTCAATGCGAATGTGGTTTAACACGGGGAGACCAACGTTGCTATTCCTCTATCAAATTGCTCGGGATTATCCGACAGTGGTGCTAAGAGTCTCCGAAACCAGCGTGTTTGTATGAAAAGGGTAATCGATGTGGAGGAAGCCAGAAAGGTCTGCAAGGATCTTGAGATTTGGCACTCGATAGGCGATACCACAGAACAATACTACTCACAGAGGTCGATACTGTCTTCGTGAAGATATGTATGTATTTTCGGTAAAAAAAATATACGTAGCTTAAAGATAGTAAATATATTAAAGGAACGTTGCCGGTATGAATCTGAAACATAAACCGTAACATCACTTTCGGCTACCCTCCTTCAAACAGCCAAATGACCAAATAACCCACGTTGAGGTTAAATGTTAAGATTACTTCAAACCTGCGTAGCTTCCTTCACATTATTCGATTCATACATTATCGTGCGATTTGGTTTGGTAATGTCAACTTAGGTTTTCGCGGGTACCTGCAGTCTACACCCATCCAGATTCACATTGCATATGTTTCGCTAATACTTCATCTGCCATTCTTTCCACATACCCGAACCAGAAGAGCATCTCTTTCTCATTTTTCGTAACAACCCTTTCAACTTCTCTTTGATCATACTGTTAGTAATGGAATCGGTGAGCGCAACAATAGCAGTCGATATTTTGTTTGTTAACGAATGTAGCGACCGTGACACCGCATTTATTTAAACTAATTGAAACTAAGACGTTTTAAAAAGAGTTAATAGTTCTTTCTTTTTTCGTAGTCGTGTATGAAATGCCATAATATTATTATATCTATATCTTATTAGTGAAAAATATTTTATTGCAGGGAACGATTTTACGACAACAGCATCTAATGATTGGAAAGTATTTCAAATGCACCTGCAATAGGTGCAATGATATCACAGAGATGAGCACCTTCCTCAGTTCCGCAAGATGCTCGGAATGCAAGACTGGTTATATATCCAAAACCGGCGATTCGTGGACATGCCACAGTTGTTCAAAAGAATTTGAAACCTCTGTTATTGATTATAAAGTTCAGTGTTGCTCCGACAAGTTGGAAGTTATCAGTAAGTAACTTTTGAAACTGACTTTAAAAAAAATGTAGGAGTCGAACATACATGTTGCTGTATGTTGTCTGCCTGTCTGGCAGAGATTGCTTCGAGCAATAAGACCGCCACTTGTAAATTTTTTTAAATATTTTTATCCTATATATTATGTGTGTCTCTATTTTGTACAATAAAGAATATATATATTAATGTTAATAACATGTACGACTCTATATTGTTTCGTATATTATATTTAATTTCTCCGTCATTTGTGAACCTATTTTAATAATTCTTTTTTATTTGAAAGAACATCCGAAGTGGTCCCATTGCTACGAAATCTGGATTTGACTTCCCAAGGAAGTCGAAGATAAATACTTAGTTTTTGTGTATGTACACATTTATTGAAGTTCAAGTCGGATTTTTGCATTTTATTGCGCTTTAATTGTTATATACGATATTGGATTTTCTTATATAAAGTCACTATTTAGATATTCAAGTTATAAGTTGCACAAATAAGACCAAAATGTTTAACCGCCTACATAAATAAGCTAACCGTCTATTAACCCTCTAAACCAGAACACAACCATGGCGAGCGTTGTCATTATGACTGCAAAAGTTGGTAAAATGGTGGTACCATCGGAACGGGTCGTCCAAAGTTTATACATTATACCTACTATTAAATCTGACTGCACTAAAAGCCCCTGGATGCGGATGCAATACAAAGGTAAAATCCGCATCGGCAGTGTGTTATTCTCCTTATTTACAATAGTATTTCACTCCCATATAGGTGGCTGTCGCTTTCGTTACGTACAGATGTGTTTATTTGCTCCGTGTTATAAAATGTTTTCTTATATTTAAAATTCGGCTTTAATCTTTATTCAAGAACACATAATTTCGAAGGACAAATGTTTTGGTATTTATATTATTATTAATATATTTATGTGTACAATTGTAACTACAAAGTAAGAGACAGAACTCTAACCTAAGGCGCTGACAGAAAACCAAAATTGCAGTTCTTGCTGCAACTTTCATGCTGAGCCTGTAACCTTTTTCTGAAAGTTGCTACATAGTATGAAATTTGTGTTAAAATTGTCAGTTGTGAGTTGAAACTTTATTTTGTTCCAGTATTATGCATGATTTCTAGAATAAATTATGTCTATGTTTAAGTTGGTTTATGTCTTCGTTCTGTTTAAAAAATATGAGAAATCTTATGAAATTTACAGACAAAAAAGGTGAAAAGGAACTTGAAGAATATATAAAATACGTGTCGCTGGTCCTAGCACCCAACCACTATTTGTTGTTAGATGCTAAGCAAAGACTGGCCGGCGTGATCAGGGATACCATCAACATCGAGCCAAAACCCACCAAGAAACTGATCAGACGTAAAATTGAGCTTTGCCAAGAGTTATTGCCAGTACTTGAGACACTTAACCCAGGGATTTGTAGGACAAAAGGTACAAACATATTACAAGATAAAAAAAACATTGCGTTCATTGAAGATGTTTGGGAAAACATAAATAAGAATTATGGAATAATTTGCATGGACACTTTTGAGCTCTTTCTAAATCCACTACAATAGCTATAAATACTCTTTTTTAGTTGTAAAAATGAAATACCTCAGTTTTTAGTGTAAATGTGAAAATTTTAGTGTAAAAGAAAAACTGCAATTTATTTATTCAATCCCCTACATTTTTAAAACCTTGTTATTTAAAAATACATTTTTATGGTCGGTAGCTCGTTTAAACGAGCTATTTTATTAATGCGGCCGTTACCGTTCCTTTATGGACAGTGTGGGACAGTTACTTTACTCTTTGCTAATAAAATAGTGACATAACTGACGTATGTAGTCAATTATGTAAATGTTTTACGGGTTTATACTTTACGTTTATTTAATTGTACACATAGGTTAGCTTACTAAAAAAACCGACTTATCCAAAAAATTCGTTCGATGTAGTACGAATGATAAATGAACTGGCATATCTCTTACGAAGATTGCTGGGGATATCAACCTTAGCCTGTGGCACATCCAGTCGCGTTAAAGAACAAAGAAAGTACGAGCTGAGACTGCTGACATAAGTTGTGGAAGCTCTGTGCACATTCGCTTTTGCTCGCTCAATTGTAGTAAAAACTCTCTACTCAGTAAAAAAACGACCAACCCTCGTGCATTTTTTACCCCCGACGGAAAAAGGTGGGCGTATGTTTAAGTTCGACGTGTCTGTATGTATTTGTCTGTCTGTGGCTGTCTGTCTGTGGCGTGGAAGGCAAACAAGTAGATGGATTTCCTGATGTTAAGAAATTCACGCCGCCCAGTGCGCCCCCGCCGCAGTGACACAGAAGGTGGTAATGGTGCGTTGCCAACCTGGTGCCAAGATGTTAGGCCTCGAGCAAAAGTAAGTTTACCGGCTATCTTATCCTCCGAACCGGACCAAAGTTAAAAATCTGACATGATCTAGATGGTTATTAACTACAATTTCCGGATCGGTTTTGTAGGGATTGTTTTTTTTTTAATTTTATGGTAGTAATGCATTCTCATTTTTTATTTCAGCAATAACAATGTATGAGTTACACGCAGCTAAAGCACAATTGGCAAAACGATTATTTGATGGAAGAGAAATATCTGCGTCATCGTATATGGTGCGTTTTTTGTTTGATCTGTTACTGTTCTTCTTTTTTTATGGCTTTTACAACTACCGTGAGTAGTTTGATTTTGTAACAAATGACAAATATTTGACATTATTGTTCCAGTAAATTCTTATTATCTCGCCATGTGTTCTTTTGTATAATTTTTTTGCTATTATTTTATTTATTATTTTATATTATATTTTTACATAGGTTTTTTTAAATGGTGTGACAAAATATTGCGATTTTGATTTATTATTTAAACTAGCGGCCCGCCTCGGTTTAGCATGGTTATTAAATATACATGTAAAACTTCCTCTTCAATCACTTTATTTATTAAATAAAACCGCATCAAAATCCGTTGCGTAGTTTTAAAGATTTAAGCATACAAAGAGACATAGGTATATATTCAATTAGTCTTTTTTCAAGAGGATGATATTCCATACACAATGATTATTTAATAATTTATATACCTACATCGGTTTTTTTATGTTATAACAGGATGAGTTGCTGAATGCAGAAAAATATTTGAAACGAGCTCTTGAAATGTTGGTGATAGAACCAGGTAACTCCCCTGAAGGAGAACTGTGTGCTAAGGCACTTGAGGAGTACAGAGCACTGAAATCCCTGATGGCTAAAGTTCTTGACACTATGCACGCAGAGGGAATGAAAAATGGCGATACAAATGTACAATCACATTGGGAAGATGAAGTCGATTAAATACCTGTAATATACTATTTAATGAATAAGTCTCCTTCTCAGTTCCTCGATTATATCCATCACATTAAGTATATTATTGCATCATATTATTATTTAATAATACATACTTAATAATAATAAAATAATTTGATAGAATGTGTAGAAATTATTTGATAGGTTTTGTCAAGAATTTGGCGAATGAGACCGGGTCACGTGTATAGGACACGTACTGCAAAAGATTGGAATTCCCATCATAAAAAAGGCGTGTGTGCGATTCACACACGATAGAACTGAAACTTCAGTAAATCGTCAAAAGAATGAGATGGATATATGTTTGTGTCTCTTACCTGTCGTTTTTCCGTTGCACTCGTTTTGAAATCACAACGATTCTAATGCCAGAGTGAATGGTCAGCTTGTAGCTTTGTAATGCTCCATGTATGACTATAGCATCAGTACATTAAATTTGTAATAACATCACTTGTCATCAAGTGAGTCTGCCTATCATGTAAAGCCATAAGGTGCCATCATCTTAGGCTATCTTCTATAACAAAAAAAATGCGCTAACATTCCGATTGTAAAGTACGTAATGTACGAATCCTATATTACGCTATTACAGTATTGCAGTCCTGTAGCATCTATGTAAATATTGACTGTCTCTAAATAACTTTCAAAGCCCGGTGAAGTTGAAAAAAAAAAACCGCAAAGTTGGGAACATATTAATCATTCCAAAAAAAACTGTCTCTAAAGTTGTTCCGATTGCCATCCCATCTCTATCTTCGTGCATTTTCTTAATGCTCTAAGTTCGCAATAGATAGACTTTTTACCTATTCATATATCCCGGAGATTTGTCGATTAGATATGGCGAAGTGTCCCTAACTTTATAATTTTTTAACATTGGACAAAGAAGGAAATACTTCTGATTTAGCCGCCTCGTAACAGTAATTAGAACAAAGGGATGTATGAATGGATACTTTTTAATTATTAAGGTAGCATTTGTTAAGCAATTACGCCAATCACACATCTACGATACGCTAAAGATATCCTAAAGACTAGCCTGAAAACACTTTAAAGTCTATACAGCCGCACTCAGAGATCAAATATCATTTAATCTATCTCAATTTAACATTTCATTCTGTTTTATTGTTCATTGACTTAGCTCTATAATAAGAGAAATATTTGCAGAATATAAAATGTACTGTATAATATTGCAGTCTACAAATTAATTCAGTAAACTTAATATAATACCTATTGCCTATTACTGCCGCCATAATGACACTCATGTTCCGGCCCGGAGGATGGGGCAGCCATTAGATTTGCGCAATTGGCCTAACGCCTTTACGCCAGAATAGCGACGCACCTACAACATCTATGGTGTCTATACGCCACGATCATTTCTTACCATTAGGAGAGCCATGTACTTGTTCGCTATCATATCACATAAAAAAATATAATTTCTTCATTAATACAAAGTAAGTAAGTTAAGTTAAGGTACCTACAAACATTACAAAATAATACAAACACATAAAACTTTATTTAAAAGATAAGGAAGGTAGCGATTGCTTCTGATCCAGTAATTTACTAACGAGAATTATTAATGTATGGAAATATAGACAGAAATCCAAAGCCTCCGCCTCGTTGGTCGAGTGGCTAGCGTACTCGCTTAACTGAATCGCGAGGCTCGGGTTCGATTCCCGACGGGGGCAGGCATTTGTGTGATGAACATTTAGATGTCTGCATTTCCGGGTCTGGGTGTTTATTAAATGTATTCTGGTATCTATTTAAGTATTTATATGTAATAGTATCGTTGACTAACACCCATAACACAGGCATATAATTTGCTTATTTTGGGGTTAGATTCAATTTGTGTGACTTGTCCAGAGATATTTATTTATTTATAAAGTAAACCTACAAATTTAAATGTATGAGAATGAGACGACGACATCGCCTGTAGGCCAATGGTGAATTTGCTTACAACAGTTGATAATTTCCTATCGTCGTAATGTTATTGTTTGTCACCGATATGTTCCGGTCTAAAGCGTGAAGCATTGCCGATGTTCACAAGTGACAATAAAATTATTTCTGTCCCTATAGGAGCTACGTGCTGCAGTCGTCAACTGGGCACATATCCAATCCCGGGCAACGTTATTTTTGTTAGAATATTAAAAATATACATTTTCTAACAATTTTTTTTGTTGCCTGACAAAAATTACGAAAATTCGTAAGACGGATGGAGAGTAAACAGCCGGCGCGTCGTAGAGAAGAAAGTATATATATAATTAAAGCAATTGGTGCAAAAGTCGTTAGGGAATACTAACCATTCCAAAATATAAAAATACATAACGTTAAAATTACAATTTTCACTTCTTCCGGCACTCCCGGAGTGCAATCCGTCGTTTTTTTTTCTATTGAGAGCTCCCGCTGCGTTAACGGCTAAAGTTTCGTAAAAATCGTGTATGACAGAATTGTTCCCCTTTAAAAGTTTGAAAAATAGTCCGCGACAGCATATTTCTATCTTTTAAGGTCAGCTCACTGTAACCGTTTGCTGACCGAATTTGTTTTAAAATAATGCATTATTTTCGAAGGTGTTTTTATGATCATTGTATTCATCCTTATCCTAATAATAAAATAAAAAATAATAACGCTTATCATTACAAGTATTTAGTTTAAACCAAAATTGTCCTTTACATCATTCGATTTATTATAGTCTACCGACCGCGCGGCCCAGACCCATGGTATGCGCGTGATCGGCTCCTTATGGAACGGTTTAGCTCAGTGAACTACCCACTTATTATTCTTTTATTAATTTACTTTTTTCTTTTATTAGTTTGTTTTAGTTATTATTCTTTGATTAATTTTTGTGAAATAATTTCTATTCTTGCATAAATAAAAATATATGATTTACTTATAAATAATAATATGTACGCTAAAAAAAAACTCAACTTTCTCGGCAATCTGCTATTGCAAAACGACTGCAACTTTTGCCCAGCAATGAGTCAGGACGATGACCTTGAGTCGGAACATACTAAAAAACTTTCTTTTTCCTGAAGCTATCTTACGAACTTTTCCTATTAACAATATTTATTCCTTTTATTTTTGCTCTATGTTGGTTAGACCACACACCACACCACAGAGACGATGTGTAGGTATTTCTAAATTTTCAAAAAATCTTCTGTTAGAGTTTTCTATAAGTTTGGATATATCTAGCATTTCACAGAAATTGCCGAAGTGCAGATAAAACTGTAGAGACAATAACGTTAGTATTCCTACTATTCACCCGAGGTAAAATTAGAAAAAGGAAAGTGTTTGTTCCGTTTTCACGCTAAAATTGCTAAACTGATTTCGATATTTTTAAAAAAAGATTAAACTTTCGAGAAGGACTTAGGCTGCTTTTATCTCAAAATATCAACGGCCAGCATAAGAGAGCTAAAAATTAAATAACTAGACTACGCGGGCTCTATAACACTTTAAAAATAATAAAAGTTATATAAGTATTTTCTAAATCTACAGGATATGCTTCATCAGTAGTATCAGCAGTATTCAGAAAGGTATGTGCAAAGTTCGTTGCATAGTAACTTTGAGCATCTGGAACACCCTTTTTTCGTGCGCCTGTTTTTCTTTGAGGGACATATTATACTGCATTTGTCATCCGTCTGAAGAAGATGATTATTCTGCTGGTACGAAGCGACAATTTAGTTCCTCAAGTCAATATTTAAAATGTCTATAGAAGAATCCTATGGTCATATATTGCTCGACAAGTGTCATGGAAAAATCTTCTAAGTACCCTCGGCGTAACATCAAATGATCAGTTTTGATTTTCAATATAATTTGACCGTTTATACCGGTTGTATTTCTCATCGTAAAAAATAACCTCATTGGACCATTTGCGCATCATTCTCCCATCAGAATATTCTTCCTTCATTTGGTCCACGATGTCAACACCACCTTTAGTCCTATCAATAAATAAATACGTAACGTTCTACGCCGTCGTAGTAACTGATCAGCAAGAAGTATCGAAGCAAAGAAGTTATCCGTTAGTGCTCACTATCTGAGATATTTTCATCAGCTATCTGTGTACTAGCATGTTCAAAACCCAATAATTATTTTAACCAAGACCTAATTCAGCAATTAATTATTTACTAAGTGGTAGAGTTTCGCAGCGACTCACACGGATTGATACTCGTACGTCATGACGTGTTCCGGTTCCCTCCGTAAGGTAGCCGGTAAATTTGCTTTTGCTCGAGGCCTAACATCAGGCCGGCCTCAGGTTGGCAACGCACGAATAGTTTAATCCTAAAACAACAAATGTTTTTTTTTTAATTTTACGAATAAATGTATCACTAAATATAGTCTACATTTCAAGTTTGCAAAAAATTCATTACATAATATTATCTATTTACGTGAGTGGGTGCGCCGTGAACAATTGGCCGCCCGGCGACACCTGATTGTATAAGTAAACCTTCTCCTCAAGCAGTCCCTCGCGCACTGATGGCATCCGGCCTTTCGGCACACGTAGCTAACAAGAGTGGATGCAGCTACTAAAACTGCAAACCTAATAGGCATTTATTTCAAATACGATTACCGTTTTTTCAGTGCGGGCGACAAAATGCTCATGGCGTGCCCACTCTAGGGTTAATTCTGTTTTAGTATTTGTATATCTTTTTTTATATTAACGTCATTGCCTAACACAAAATAAGCAAAATAAATTGCTGATATTAGTATTAATGCTGTATGATTAGTCCAGAAATATTTGTTTAACATTATTATCTACGAGTTATTTCTAGCATACAGTTCTCTTGCTAACATTTTAAATTGATTTATTCCACAATGTCATTGTAATCTTTGATAGCATTTATTCGATACATATTACTGGAAAGAGTAAATTGAAAATAAACCAAGTAAAATAATTTATTAATACGGATGACGTGGCAGCATGGCCTGAAGTTCTTAGCCGGTCCCAGAGAGGTACAAATTAATTTAAAAAAATTATATTACTTACCATTGGCGTAAATTTCTTCCGAATTATAGGGTAAAATTATCCGTCAAGTATGTTAACGCTGTGTATAGATGTTATTTTAATAAACAGGTCAAATGAAACGTCTTTTTCAGATATTAAGTAATTCTAGCTGATCAACTCTGTTTTTATACTTTGTGTTAAAGAAACATTTCGGAATGCTTAAAATTAGATTGGCAACCATGAAATCACTGTATTGACTTAAATAAATAGACTTACGAAAGTGTAAGTAAAAATAAACATACTTAATAGTCATATATTTCTCTGTCTTTGAAATTTACGTACACTTTTTGCTTTTGTAAGTTTCCACAATTTGGACTAGTGTAATGTCACTGTTTCATTTAATATTGTAAACCGCTAATATTCAGTAATTGCTGCCAAATTGATTAATATTAGTGACTAAGGTGCTTGAGGTGAATTCGATTTTAATAGAATTGAGCAGCAATCATAGGAGTTTCAAGTAAAAAAAATGTATGCGGCACATAAAAGTGAAAGGGAAAATAATGCAGACTTTAACCATTAGTTAAAGCCCGTGCCAGCCTCTATATGCTTAAGTAAATAATTTCATAATTATAGAATACTTGCTTTTAACCACGGCTTCTCTCGCACTTCAGTCATTAAAAAGTATCTATGTTATTTTATTGAATCAGGCGTTACTTTGCAGAAATCCATTGTAACAGATGTAAAATAAGCATTTATTTTGCTAATTCTGCGTAAGCAGTGTTGTCAAGTTCGACAAGTGTTTTTGTTTCCCGTATTCGGACTCTATTTGTGATCTGGTCGCTGTGGTGGGAGGTGGAAACTTTAGGTAGGGTTGTCACAGGTGAAGAACGTGACAATTTATATTGTTTCCCGAGCTCTTCCTATATTCGTGTTCTGGTCGCGGAGGTGGGTGGTGGGAACGTCAGTTAGGCTCGTCACATTCTGTGTCGTTTGGAGGATTATTTGCCACAACAGTTACACTGCTTACGCGGAATTATCTATGTTCATTTCAATAACTCTAAGAATATGTGTATGGAAGGTTTGACGATGATTAGTTAAGCAGTTTTCCTAGTAGGTTTTTCAAATTAGAACGGTACAGGTCGGCTGTAGGGTGGGTGGTTGAATTCTTCAAACCGTGTATCGGCAATGACACGCCTTACAAATTTTTGTCAACAAGGCGGCGTAATAGTCTCCGTTTATTGTAGTATTTTAGGAAGGTAATCGACGAACAAAATTTCTTCGCGACCCCAAAAATAACAGTGGCCATGAGCTTGGACGCTGATTTTTCCACTTAGAACATTCGTGGCAGATTTTCTCACTTTTCTATCCACTGCATTGAATCCTGTTTTGACTTTAGATCGTTTTGTCGAATCCACGTTATATCATATATCGTTATAACAGCGACAAGGCGAGAAAAACATCATCAGGATTATCGACGCTTATATCTAAAAACTCTTGCGAAGTTGTGACTCAACGCTACTTGTCCAGTGGCGTGAGAATATTTAGCACCTATCGCGCAAACGCCTTTTTGCACATGAAAAATAATTGTGCAAAATGTTGCCTATTCTTTCCTTGCTAATTGTGCCGATTGTGCAAAATGTTGCTCCTGTTCTCTGCTACAGCTTGATTCGCTGATCTTCGAGAACAAGTTTTTTCACTTTTTCAACGTTACGTTTCTTTGGTAACAGAGGTGTTTGGACGTCTAGACCTATAATCATCTTCGAGCGACTATCTACAACGTTTTGTGGTCGCAAATAAAGGTGCAGACTCCCTATAAACTAATGTCAGCTCTTCAAGTATCTCAATTTTATAACAGCTCTGGACTCCAATTTCATTCAAACTACAGATGACTCGGATATGATAACGTTTGTTGTTCTGTAACTTAAAGTGTAGTGATGCTTATATTTCTTAGAATACCCGCCATTGGTGATCGACTGCGCAAGTCCTTAGTAATACTCAGCGGTACTCAGGCTCAAAACTTTTCAGTCAGCCCTCGTATATTATTAGTAGGGATTGCCACTTTGACTTGTACACAAAAATGAGAGAGATAAAGGTCGGTTGTGTAAAAAAAAGTCTGGGTAAGTTCCAGCTAGATCTAACAGATTTCGAGAACATCTTTTTTACATTTGCAGATTTTACCAGATTGTCAAGGGATTAAAAAATTTGTACGACAACACTGGATTCAATAGTAATCACTGTCATGAATGTCAATGTCAAAATTTACTATTGAGATTTCTGTTTTTCTGCTTGTTTACATTTTACTCTTTACATAAAATAAATAAAATACTTCAGTACTTTCATTGTCACTGTAAAAAGATTGATTAAATCATTACTAGATAATTGGCAAATACGAATAACTTAGATTTAAGGGAAATAAAGTTTACATTCAACATACCGCTACTAGTCACTGTCCATTTGGATTTGCGGAGGTAAATTTACTAATAATATAAGATTTTTAATATTATTAGATAAACTAAAGTAACATCATAATTTAGAGTGAAAATTTGATTACAGTTCAGTCATGGCGGATCAAACATCTATGCTAGCGATTGTTATATTGGCGGTTGGTGTGACCGTACATTTTTCATTACACAAAGTAGAGGAAGGATATGTTGGTGTTTATTATCGAGTATGTATAATTTTCCTGTTATATATTAATTTGATTTTCGTGCACTAAAAACACAATGGATGATATAGACGTTGGATATAACATTATCCAACTTTGAACAGGCTGACGAATGATTATAGTTTGTGAAGATGTTACTTAATTAAAATAACTGGATCTTTAGTTATTGTACTTTGTTTACCTACCCACGAAGGTAAACAAAGTACACAACAAAGCTGGGAACTATTAAAAGTTAACACAATTAAGGAATAACCCTCGGTATCTGGATGTAATAAAATTCATCATTATGTTGTCTCCTAGAAACTCCTCAAACACAACATTCTAATTATGATAAGTTTGCTGTTACCTAGAGCTTTGGCAACTGCGTAAAACTTTTAATGAGGTTTTGGCACCATCATGAATGAAGGTGGTAGTAATTTTTTTTATTAATATTAAAATTTGTTTGATTTCAAAATTTTGAGTGAAATTGGTTAATTTAGGTGGGAATTAGATTAATTTTGTTCAGTGAAAGTGCACAAATAAAATAATCATGAAGGAATTAGTGTATCGTCTATTTACACTCTGCCATCAAAGCTCACTAGATGAGCTAGAGTAAAAAAGCCTCTGCTTTACTCAAGACCCTGACCTGACATGACTTTGTACATAGTAACTAATGACTGTATAAGAAATAACTAACTTGTCATTGGCAAAGTAAGTCGTGAAAAACGATTGAAAGTCATATTTATAAAAGAAGAAGAAAACTTTTGATCTTGAGTTGTTGACATCTCCCCATACCTTACTAGTAATCTTCCATGAGTTCTGTAAAAAAATGATATGTAATTATCCTACCTTACTTTTTTGCAGTGGTATAGACTGTCCATTTGTTTATTGTAATCAGTTTTGATGTTTAGGTATAAGTGAATAATTAACATACTTAAAAAAATAAAACATTCACAATTTTTATTTTGTTATCAGGATTGTAAATAAGAGCTTACTATGACTCGTTTATATCAATGAGTTATGATGAGTCTAGTGATTTTCTGGTACTTGCTCAGATTGGGTTACTAAAACTACCTATTTTTGAAATCAATAATGCTCTCCATTGTTGTATCCCAATACAAGTGGAGGAAACTTGTGGCATAATTTTATTGGAGAGCTTTGTTGTTCCCACCACTTTGTGTTAGTGCTCTATTAATTTCTTTGGTTAAATATCATTAGAAAATGCAACTGTTTTTTTTTCAACAAATGCTATAAAGATATCATTAAGTGTAAAATTACTGTCTACAACTGTGATAATTGAATATCATGTATTATTACACAATATTTTTATATATTCTTTAAGAAAATATAGTAAATTGCCTGTAATATAAAAAATTTGAGACATGAATAATTGTAAAATAAGTTAAATGAATTTTTTGTCTTCCTCTTATTGGTAGTACTTATAATGAATTAAAAAAGCTATTTAAAATGTAATAAAACAGAAATAACAATATTTCAGGGTGGAGCTTTGCTTCCAGTTGTAAGTCAGCCCGGTTTTCATATGATGATACCACTGCTGACTTCTTACAAAGCAATACAGGTAATATTTTAAGTTATCTTTTATGCTCCATACATGTCGAGTGTAAATAAAGAGTACATCTACCCCACCTCAATTTCATGGTTACTGACAATAACAGTGTCATATACAATTATCCCGAAAACACATACAATACAACACTGCATTGTCACCACTGGTCACAAGTCAGACAAAGACCCCTTTTCTGCCCAACTCCTAATGTAAGTTATGAGCTGCAGACTCCTTCCCGCAGTAGCTAGAAAGCAAAGCCAAGTCAAGGGAGATCACTCTCAGTATCAACCCAACAAAGTAATGCGTTCTGTAGCTGATCAATCTAGTTGCTAACACAGTCCAGTGATGCAAAAGTTTGGTGTTACAAAACATTAGTCTTTTGAAAAAAAATATACATATATAAAAAATATGTGTATTATAAATAATGCTGCATTAGCACATATACAATATTTTATAAAAACAAAAAAAAAATGCTAGTATGGTGTTACGGTTCAGGTGTAACACTTGACTGCGTGAGGTCCCGGATTACATTCCCAAGTTGGGCAACAAAAAGAAAATTTGGATTTTCTAATTACAAAAAAATTTAAAGGCTTGCCATCTATCACATTGTGGGACTTAGTGTCTTTACCTTGTCTTGGGTGCCATAGTTGTGCCTGTACCTAACTCTCAAGGGATATGGGCGTGAAGATATTTAAAAAAATATTTATTTTTTACTTTTTTCTATAAAAAGTCCTGCTTGGCAACAGAGGATCATCTGAGTACAAAACTTCTGAAATTGTTGGTCCATTGATGAAAATTGATAGAAAGTAAAAAAAAAAATAGATCAGTGATATATTTAATTGGAAGAATGAGATTCAATGTCTTTATTTGGAAAAAATACATCCACATTTACGGAACAAACATAGATTATAACGTTCATACACATTTGGTGGCATTGGATCTTGAAATGGTTTATGTGACAGAAGACTACCTATTCAAAGTTGCACTGCGTATTTTTTCGTTTCTTTTTGCATAGTGAGATTTAAGATTACACTTTAATTACATTGTATTGGTTACGCTATATCGCCTCTGTTCTGTGGTAGGTAGCGGTAGCGCTCGCGCGTCGGATTTGACATCTTGAGGTCCCGGATTGGGCAACAAAAAAAGGAAAATTGCGTATTTTAAATTTTCTAATACAGATAACGTTGCCCAGGATTGGAGATGTTCCCGGGGGACGATAGTGTTGGCAACACTATCGCCTATCACTTTGTGAGATAGTGTCTTCGAGCTAGTCGTGCTAGTTCTAGCCTCTGCTTATCGCTTCGGGGATATAGGCATGAAGATCCTTTTTTTACATTATATTGCTTTTTTTCCATCAACAGGCAGACATACCGAATGAAAATTGATAATGTATATCTGTATCATAAAAACACGAGTTGCAGTAATTGACGTATTAAAAGATAATAAACTAATTAATACCAATCACATTTGCTCTACACTGTTGATAAGTACTATATGGAGTAATTTTCATGTTAGTTTATCTATAAAAAACGATATCTTGACCTTGACCGCCTTGTTGGTCTAGTGGCTAGCGTACACGTTTAACCATACCGACCAACCGCGAGGCTCGGGTTTGATTCCCGACCGGGGCAGGCTTTTGTTTGATAAACAATAAATGTCTGCATTTTTCGGGTCTGGGTGTTTATTAAGCTTATTCTGGTATCTATTTGATTATTTTGAGAGAATCGCCTCTGTGGTCGAGCGGTCCAGGTGTAGGACTTGGCTGCATGAGGTCTCGGGTTCGAATCCCGGGTCGGCCAACAAAAAGAAAATTTGATTTTTCCAATTTTGTAATAAAAAAAATGTTGTTCGGGATTGGAAACGTGCCCGGTTAGCGATAGGCTTGCCACCTATCACATTATGGGACTTAGTATCTTCGGCTAGTCGTGGGTGCCCTGGTTGTGCCTCTGCCTACCTCTTCGGGGATATGGGCGTGAAGATACTTTTTTATTTATTTGATTATTTCTATGTATTAGAATCGTTGACTAACACCCATAACACAAGCATACAATTTGCTTACTTTAGAGTTAGATTCAATTTGTGTAACTTGTCAAGGGATATTTATTTATAATGGCTCTAGCCATATTTTTTACTTTTTTGTGGGATTCCTAGATTCACATGTAAAAAAATTTTCAGGTGATATTCAAACACATTATCTGATCACGAAACTTGCTAATGGTGCGTTGCCAACGTTGTCAAGCCTTTTGTATAAGTTTAGTGGTTTTACCAACCTTGAGAACGCAACAACAAAAGTAGCGAGAACTGAAATAATATCGATCACCTAGTAGGTATCACGGTAAAATAATATACTAATACTAGATACGTAATCATACTACGCTATCAGTTTTTATAAAAAAGTACCTAAACCAACATTTTTTTAAATCACTTTATAAAGAAGTTACGATCAAATTACATAATTTATCACTTTTATAACATGCAAATAAAAATTTTGAATTATATCTAAAAGGAAGTCTTGTTGGTTACACTTTTTGTAACTCAAGAATGGCTTAAACGATTTGGCTATTAATTGAAGGGGAGATAGCTTCGAAAAAGGAACAAGAAAAAACATTTTAATTTTTCCCATGCAAACAGAACGGTTGGAATGAAGTTCGCCGGAACAGCTAGTATGCAGATAAAGATAAAGGATCGGTTTTTTCATAAAATGACTACATTTTTCGATGTAGCAATAAAAGCCTTCATAGCTCAGGGGTTAGAGCACTGGTCTTGTAAACCAGGGGTCGAGAGTTCAAATCTCTCTGGGGGCAAGTTGTTTTTTTTATTTCTTTTATAGGTATGCTTCAGAATTTGAATTTTTATTCGCGTAATTAGGTTAATTATCATTTTGTTAAATGGTAATTTTCTTTTCGTTACTAACATTTTATAAAATTTTAATTGAATAGAGTAACGCAGATAAGTCGTAACAATTTTGTAACTTTACTTATATTTTGAATGCGCTTCAAATAACTAAATATAAAAAAAATATTTATCTACTCGTTTCTAACTTAGGTTGTTTCTACATTAAAGCTATTTTATAAGAAACTCCCTGAGCCTGTAAAATTTCTCTGTCGCTGTTTTTTGCAGCACTGATTTTCTTTAAAAAGATAGATCCAGGTTCTGCAGAGGCTCTTCTACAAGTGACTTTATGCTATTAGTTGGAGGGTTGATACCACCTCTTCTTAGTGGTACTTTTGTTAAATTAAGATACGACACGACGATGGCTTATTTCTATAAACTTTTGTCCCATAAAGTTTTTTTCTGAATGTCATTTATTTTCAACTTACACAACCAGGGCACCCGCGACTTGCCGAAGACACTAAGTCCCACAATGTGATAGGTGGCAAGCTTATCTTATAAGGTTTGGAAACGGTGGTAGTTTACGGTAGACAGGGCTAAATTTATTATCATTTTAAAATTATTTGTAAGTTATAACTCAAATTATAATAAGAATAAAACTATTTGTTCGTATGAATATTAAAACATTGTGTATATAATTAGTTATTTTATACTTATAAAAATATTAAATTATTTGCACACCACAATGTTGTAGAATATGTTGGAAAGCTTAAATAATTTTGTAACAACCTTAACACACATATTCCGCAAATAAATATATTTTCTTTTTCTTTTTTTCTATCTTTTTCTTATTGTCAACCGGACACATATCAAACCCCGAGCAACTTTTTTTTTATTAGAAAATTCAAAAAACCCAATTTTATTTTTGTTGCCCGACCCGGGATTAGAACCCGGGACTTCATGCAGTCAAGTCCAACAACTGAACCGCTAGACCACAGAGGCGATAAAAAACAAACAAATATGTGTCCATATCTAAATTTAAAATATACTTGTAAAAGTTGTAGAATAATAACAGTTGGTTCTTCTTCGTCGAAAACCAAATTGAGCGATTTAAGATAAAATAACCGAAAAACATATACTTTTTTTATATGAAAACCTTAATTTTTGTATTTCATAAAATTTGCTAATGTAAAAAGTAATATCTAAAGTTGTGATGGAAACAGTGTTAGTCATAATTTTTATTTAAGGATAGCAAAAGATGACAAAATCGCGCATTTAATAACATCCCAATAGTAATATTTGTTACCAATTTGTAATCTGTGGTGGTATAGTGCTGCGCAGCAACTTGTCTGGGTAGGAGTCCAACGCCTTGACCATTCCTGTCGCCATAACAGTGTTTGGACTATTTGGCAATATCATGTCACCCGAAGGGCACGGTAGCCGGTAGACTTGCACATAAAGCCTAATACCCTGGTCACAGGACAGTGACGCACCCATTACACCTATGGTGTCTATGCCCTATAGACACAGGTTTTCCTCTTGCCTTTAGTTAAGTCGTGTGCGTCTTCGCTTTCTTATGACATTAATAATTACTGCTATTAACAGTTTGTATGAGACAAATATTAAGGTTTTTTTGTTATCCTATTTGTTTGCAATTTTTCTAGATTTTCTCTTCATAAGAACGTTTCTTGTGCCTTTATGGATTTTTTTTATGATAAAGGAAGGCAAACAAGCAGACGGATTTCCTGATGGTAAGAAATTCACGCCGCCTAGAGACACCAAAGATGGTAATGGTGTGTTGCCAACCTGAGGTCGGGATGTTAGGCC